>CAEFZY010057826.1:0-81309 GCA_903066815.1 Brachyrhaphis roseni
CGTTCAACCAGACATAAACCTATACACATATTTTGTTTTCAAACTCCACTGAAGTTTATTTCACACTTCAGGTTGCAACAAAACATGCCACAGACCATCTTTACAGTGAAACACTTTTGTGTAACAGTTTTTTTTTTTCCTTTCCATTCATCCATACCGCTTCCCGCGCCCCCCCTGCAATGGCACGGTAAGAACATGTTTTACGGATTTTGATTTGCCGCTTTATGTTCAGACTTGGTTCTAGACCCACTTTAAACTTCCCAGCTCTGCCAGCATGTTCATCACCTCTGATTTGTTTTCTATGGTTGAAATTCCTAACCAAAAATGCTCCAAGGAGGAGATGCGCCTTGTAGGTGGTGCTACGTCCAACCAGGCATTTTGGACAGCTGGATAGCTGCTAGGGGAGATAAAATAATTCCTTAAACATGTCTGAATGAATCAAAGAGACACCCTTGGTATATTTTTAATGAGGGAATAACATTTTGTGAAGCTCCAAAACGTCAATTTTATATGTTACTGCCTCTTTCATTCTCTCAAGAATGAAAGGGGCAAGAATTATTTCACCTGAACGTTTTCTCTCAACATGCTCATTCTTAAGTAGACATGCTCAGTGTCTGTTCAGTCCATCTGTTCTAACTAGACACAGTCACTACCTTTCTATACTTGGGTTATCACTGAGGTTTCTCACAGGGATTCTAGGAACCAACATTTCTGGCTAAGCATTGTAACTCTTAATTGGGATGATCTCACCTTAAACGTAGAGGAGTGCTCTATCCCTATCTATATTGTACATCCCTAAGTTCCTGCAGGGTGAAAATAAAATGAGCCTCACATAAATCTGGCTTCCACTGGAAGAGCCAAAGTATATATTTTTTTAAAAGAAGCCCTTTTGTAAAACTCCACTTGCATCATGTAAGTTGGTAAGCCAAAGGCAATTGCTCACTCTTTTGGACAATATGGTCTTACTCTTTAACCTTTTCTTTTTATGGTATTATATTGTGTTGTCACATTTCAATGTTTCTGATAGTCTTGTTTAAACTCAAATGTCTCACAGGAATAATGAAAATACCTTTAAAAAGGTTGTTATAAATCTTCTTTTTTGAAAGAGTTGAGCACGGTATGGTCCTGTTTTGATCCTACTAATGCAGCTGCAGTGGTTCTGAGGGGGATGAGGGTTTGGGGACGGAACGTGGGTCTCTGCCGGTACCAAGGGAGAGAGGCCGGCATGGGGGCCACCCCCCTTTGGTGTGTTTTTGTTTGCGTGAGTGCTCAGACCATGTCCTGGAGTGGCGAGTTGAGTTGCTTTTGTGTGGCCTATGACTCTTGAGAATGTGTTGGACCAACTATAAGTAGATGTCATGAAGCAGGGCTCCGGTAAGAATCACTCCTTCCTGACCTTCTTCTGACCTACTCATACACTCACCCACTCACAAACATACACACACATTGATTCACGCATACACAAATAATCCAAGTTTTTGAAGGTCATACAAGCGCAGGTTACTATTCCACCAATGTAACCAGTCTACTTGCCAGAGGCACACAATCAGGATTCCATCTTTACATCTTTTTGGAAGAGCAAAATTGTTGTGGGACAGGTCGGCCAAAAAAAGCCAACATGGTGTGACTGAAATGCCAAGACAGATCACGTGAGAAAAGGAAAACTAAACAAAAAAGTAATAACTCTAAATAAAACTAGTTAAAAATTATGCATATTTTTCTATTTACATATACGAGTATGTTGTCTAAAATGTCCTGCTGATGTAATGGAATTGCCTTTGCCTTTGGTATATTGTTCCTCCACAATTAATACAATTGGGAACATTTCAGCCCACTCTTAAATCAAGCACTGAAGGATGTGGAAAAGAAGAATGGGAGGTATGAGCAATAGCAGGGAGTGAGATTTAGCTCTTATTGTTTATGGAAGGAATAGAAGGGGAATGTAATCCTTCAAGTAGAGATTTTTTTATCAACAAAATTCAAAAGAAGTAGTATATTGTCATATACAAACATTTAACTGTCACAGAAGCCAATGCCGTGTCATGTTTTGTGAAATTTGAAGCATTACCTTTGCTATCAATCCCAATCTTCAAATAACAAATAAAAATGAACTAACAAACATATTAAGGAATATCACTGTTACAAAAAATGTATCTAATCAGCAGTTTAATGCAATATGACAAATAATTTTAAGTGACAATGTTGATTTCACACAACAGGTAAAAATAAATAATGTAAACGTTGAAAATAATTGACTTGCTTAGATTTTTTTTTTCTTTTTTTCATTTTTGACCTCTTTCTCTTCTGCCATGGATCTGGCACATCATCCTTCTTTAAATAACTGACACAGAAATTACTACAAGTGAAACTACTCTAAACACCACAGTTGTTTACACACAGTCCACATTTCACGGGTATAAATATTTAAGCATTTTCTTGAGCGGGATAGAGGTATATTCATAGAGAAAATTAGCGCAGAGTGCATGCCAAGTTAATTGGATTACAATGTACATTTTCCAATGAATGTATGTGTGTTCATCATGTGCTAATTATATTACATTGGCCTCTGAAATGGCACCATCATAAACAGAGCAAATTAAAATTCTGTTTCAGAATAGGCCAAGAAAATGAGCGTGGAGAGATAGGGTGGAAAGCCCACTTGTCCACTTCCCTTTTCAGTCCTCTGTGTTGGTTTCCATTCATTGCAGTATCAGAAAGCTTTCTGCTTAAGCTGAACTCCAGCCCCCGTATCTACTACCACAGCCTCTATGTGCAGTGGTGATTGTTAAAAGATTATAAGAGGTGCATAACAAGCCGAAATGCAAAATACTTAATGAGAAAGTATACTTATCCTTCAATTTAATCTGTTGCTAAGATTGCAAAATTTACCAACTGTAAACTTGTCTCTAAGAAGATAACCAGTATTTCATCAGAAATTATGTTTTAAAAACAATTTGGTGCTATTAATGGTGTTATTAATTTGGTGCTAAGAAATGAGCATTTTTATTTTCCTGCTAACGACCTGCCACGAAGTATAAATAGATTTTAACTTTTATGTTGAATGTCTGTTTTACAATATATTTCCCACCAAAGACAAAAAAAAAAACACATTTTCACTTTTCTGCTAAATTTACCAACTGCACAATTAAGTAGTATAAAATAAGAATCATTTCAAAAGAGCAGAGGAAATCTTATGGTTTTTGAACGATTTTCCTGTAATGATATGTTGTTTCTCCAGCATTAGCACATTAGCAGTGAGCGAATGAAGTTGATTGACAGCGCTAAGACCCTCCTCCTGGTTCTGATTTGTTGTTTTGGTCGAGTCGGAGTTATCAACAATGGCGTCAGAAAGTGATGGAAGCTGTAAGTAAATTTGTATCTATTACATTTTAATTGACACAAAATTTACTTTAAAAGATTTTTAGGTGAGAATGTACCAGTTTAAGTATCAAATATATGTTTTCATAATTATATTAGTCCGACGTTGTTGGTGATCTCTGTTACCGTTACATTATTAGCCAACTCAGCTTGACGGTTATCAGCTGGCATGGCGACTGAGGAAACACATGACTCACGACACATTGTTTTGAAAATCCAATTGGCTTTTCACTGATGAATGCAAGACAAGCACAGATGTTAATCAGGACATGTCACTTTACACTAATTTGCCCATTTGTTTTAGGGACCATGGAGCAGACGGGAAGTTTCATCTCCCCGAGGGGCCAAAACAGCCACTTGTTCACAGGGGCCTAAAAATCTGCTACAGTAGCCTGGAGGTAAAATAACTTTCCAGTTTTATTTACCTCTATCCAGAAAACTGCGCCATTGTTCTCAAGATACCACTGTTCTTCCTCTTTTAGTTGTCGTGTCAACAAATTCAGTTTATTTGACATGATAGAACACCTAAGCATACTGTGCAATGTTTCGTGGCTTGCTCTGAAAAACGTTATTCCTTTCATGATTCAAATATTTTCTCTCTCTTTTTCTCTATGTGCTTGGTCCATTCTAGAGAAGATGGGCCTTCAGGACGTAGTAACACCGTCTCAGGCCAAAAAAAAAAAGGGATAACCTTAAAAATAATATATAAAGTATGTAATATTATACTGTCACAATTAATTGACAATAAATCTAATAAGAGTTTAGTGTATTGCTGTATTTGTCAACTACTGTTTTCTTATTTATTCATTAGGACTGCAAATATCCTGGCTCAGGAGAGGGAGTGAAAGGGAAGCCCAGTGCTGCTACTGGGCCTTGGTTTGTCCAGATGGATGAGATGTTCGGACAGAGGCCTTCTATAAGGCCTCCTGTCCTAATTTCCTCCTTACCAGATGAGGCTCCAGGGCCAAGTGCAGTAGTGGGTGGACGTCATGAAGAGGAAGAGGAAGGTGGTGTTATTAAAAGAGGCCAGAAGAGGCAAAGCGAGAGCTTGGAGCTTCTTGAACTAACAAAAGAAGATATGCGATTACAAAGAGAAGCAGAAGACAGAAGGGCTCAGGAGAGCAAGGAGAGACTTGATCAATTATCTATTTTGCAAGAAATTGTATAGACATAATTATTTTAAAAATGAAGTTCTTGAACACTTTTCCAGATTATGAACTTTTCTTTTAATAAACAAATTCATATGATTTACAATATAGATCTATAAAAATGGTTTCATTTTGAATTTTAAATAACAGGTACAAACATTTTACATTAAATTACATTCAGTTTGGTTCAGTTCACTTTATGAAACAAATGTTAAGTAATCCATATCAATGAAAGTTATTTACACAGCAGAATTAACCTCAGTGACCTATTCCTGGAAAATTTTTGACAAAAAAAAAAAAAACAACAACTAAAAAACCCATAAAAACAGGAAATCTTTGGCAGTGTGCCTAAATCTTTTAAGGCAAGATCAGAGACATGGATAAGGTGCTGCAACAGAGACATGTGACTTTTCTTCTTCTGGATGGCAAGCGAAGCATCACACTGGGTGGCCTGCAGAGAGTTGTGACGCTTTCATCCACTGTCTTCTCCATCGTCCAAGTGGGTTTACAGGGCTGGCTCAATCAACGACTGCAGCATCACTACATTGGAATCACAGTGATGCAATTAGGTAATGGTTCACGTGAAATTAGTATTACAATGTCATGCTGCTAATACTTTGTTACAGAGAGGTTTATATATATTAAAAATAATTGTATTTACTCGCCTGCAAGTGGTCATGGTCTGGTGAAATTGTCTCCAGAGCAGACACCTCGGCAGAAAGTTGGTCCCACCAGAAAGCACCACTGACTGCCTCCAAACCAGCCTCCCCCTCATCCTTTTCCACAGCTTCTGCCTCATCTTCCAGTGCCATGACATCACCGGCCCCGAGGCAGATGTTGTGAAGGATGGCGCATGCTGTTAAGACCTGAAAATAGTGAGAGAATCAATATATATATATATAAATACAGTATGTGGGTGTGTGTGTGCATATATGTATGTGATACACAGACACACTGCACACACAGAAACACTAGGCCAGTACTTACATGTGGTACAGAGGTGTGGTGCACCTCCAGCTCTTGTAAAAAATTTGAACGGAATCCTGCTTTCATCATCCCAAAGGCACGCTCTATAGTAGAACGTGCTTTTAAATGATGATTATTGACGCGCTGGGCTCCAAAGAAATGTTAAAAATTTAAAAGCTGTTTAGTTTAAATGTTTAAAAAAGTGTATATTTCAGTCAAATGTAGAATTAAGGTTATTATTATACACACGTTAACAATAACTTTTAACATTATAAGTTTAATGTTAATAAACCATTCGTTTTATTAGCTACACAGTGTACAGGCTATGAATAGAAAAAAATACATTTATTTTACCTGAATGTTTTCTTTCAACCGGAGATATAAAACATATCTGCGCCGACGAAACAAGATCATTAACTGTTCAAATATTATATAGGTGGACAGAAAACAACAGATCACATCGTTCTCCATCGCGTCAGTTCAGTGCAGCTCCAAACGTGATTTCAACGCTGTCATGGTTACTAGGAGACATAAATTATGCTGAGGTGGGGGCGGGGACTGTTGGCGATCTGTCCGAATTCACAGATTTGTTTCTTCCGGTCTTAGCTTATTCCCGGTCTGCGAAGGACCCGTCCCACATAGACCGGTCCTTCGAAGGATGCAGACTCTGAATTCGGACACAGCTATTAAGTCTATGTTTCTCAACATGCTTGTGATTCTCCACATGCTATTGAGTACATTGTAGCTTACTTTAGTATTGGTGTTAATTTTTTGCATCAGAATGCTGGGTTCCCATTTAAATGTCTTCAGAAATTTTCCATTTTCTTACTAATATTTGAAAGACAGATACAGGTGGTTGTGCCAGTTCACACACCGAAAGACACAGCAACGTTTATTTTGTAGTTGTCTGTAATTTCTGCAAAGACAGACAAAAGATGGACCTTAAAAGAATAGAAAATCTGAAAACAAATATTGCTTACACAAGAGGTTTTGAGATCACCTGTCTTAGCAATATGAGCTTCTAATACTCCGTAAGGCCCCGAAGAGCTGCCTCCTCTTATAAAACAGCGTGTGTCCACCTTCTGCAAGAAGCAAGCTTAACAGGTTAAGACAAAAAGAAACACAGGCTAAGACATATGTGCAGAATTAAGCTAATTCTTCCCTAAAAGCTGTATGCCTTTTATAGTATAGTCTCAATGAATTGTCCTGCAAAACCACAGTTTTGATGTTACAAGAAGCTATGACTCGCATACAAGAGAAATCGGTAAAGATCCAAGGGACAAGTAAAATGAAACAAAAGCCAGGCTTGTGGAGATATACATCTCATTATGCATATCACATGGATTTACAGAAAGCTTTTCTAAGTAGGAGAAAATGCTTCTACACACACAAAATCTTTTTTTCTTCTTCTTCTCTGCTTCAGGATCAGAATGGAACTTGAAAGTTTGATCTATTTTCTGTTTTAACACTTTCTGCTTAATTGTTACCATATCATGCCATGTTATTTTTAAAGCACTTCAAGAACAAGTATAGCAGCTGACCAAAATGCTGTACAAAAAATATGAGAGAGAACAAGAAAAGATCACTAAAACAGCTGATAGTTACCACGCAGCAATATAAAATTTAAAATATAAGAGGAGCATAGGTTACCAAAACTGCAATTTCTCTCTCTCTTCTGACATAAACACTTTTTCACAGAATATGCAGTTCAGAAAAAAGTTAAGAAACGACTTAAAATTGTCAATTTCTCTGATTTTACTTTTTATAGGTCTATAGTTAAGTAAAATGAACATTGTTTTTATTTATTTTTTATTCTATGAGCTACTGACAACATCCGAAATTCCAAGCAAAAAATTTGGTATTTGCAGAAAATGACAATTTGCCAAAATATCTAAAAAAGATACAGTGCTTTCAGACCTCAAATAATTCAAAGAAAACAAGTTCATATTGACTTAGAAACAACAATACTAATGTTTTAACTCAGGAATAGTTCACAAATTAACATTTAGTGAAATAACCATGAGTTTTTCAATGGGGTTCAGTGCAGTGGTCTCTTAATTTTTTCCAGAGCTGTAGGTTTCACAGCGGTTCCATAATTCAGTCACTTGCAGAGAAGGATATGATGTGAAAAACACAAAAACTTGCTTTTGTTTGAAAAGAGTTGCTTAGATGCAGAATGTAGTATTATGAGATTTCTCGTTGTTTGTTTTCTGTCATTGAAGAACTCGTCAACGAATAAGAAAGTAACCACATCAAGCATTGCCATATCCCATGAATTTTCAGGTCAAATGTGAATTTGTAAAGAAAATGGGAATGCAAGGTAGGATGGTTGTGCAAACAAAGAACATTTACATGAACGATTTTCATGTAAATGTTCATTGCATTCCTTTTGAATGCAATGTTTGCTTTCCAATTTAAAACTGGACTCCAAGGATACTTTTCATAAACTTCTGGACGATCAACCTGTTAAATACCGCTCCCTCCCAAATCAAACAAATATCTGTGATAGTCCTGCTAACGCACGTATGACCACCTTGTGCCAGATTGTTTTTCACACAGCAAGACTGGACTCCTGATTCCTCTGCACAGATTTCCTTCACTCCTATTGCAGCTTAGACACAAGCACTATATCTCCACACCAGCAGCATGGCTAATGTCCTGCTAAATCATAGAGGATATTAGTTCATACGACAGGGTGAGCCTGGTGACACATGGCATGTCCTGACTTATTAGCAAGCCCATCAGCACCGCCGCTGCTACCCCATAGCAGACGATTTGTACTAATTTGTGCTGCAGGCAAGATATTAGGGCGGTGAATTGGATATAAATTGTTAATATGTTCAGATGAATTAACATAGCATTACCACTCAACCATTAACCTGAAGCAGTGTGTGTGAGGGCTTTAAACCCTGCGTTCGTTTTTCCTTGCTGACTAATGGTGTCTTTTCAGGAGCACACCTTCATTTCCTCCCTCATCCGTATTTCCACCTTATCTTCTTTGCTGTCTCCTCACCCTCCCAGTTCGCCTCACAGGCTGGAAGTCTGTAGAGTACTTGCAGGAGTATTTGCATCCTTTTCTTCACACTCCAGTAGCCTTTTTTTTTTCTCTTTACATTGTTGTTAGCCTTAAGCTATTTTTGTCACTTTCATTCTGGTGTCTCCTTTCTTTCTCTGCTTCCTCCTGCTTGTCCTTCTGTGTAATACTGGCAGATTAGCAGAGAAAGAAACACATGATTGTACTGAGTCCAAACACGCCCTCATGGGCTTTTCTCTTTCTCAGTCAGGGAACAGAGATGGATCTATACAACAGCAGCTTTGTTGATGAGGATTTGATTCTGTCTGAATTCTGCCCCCGTCAAAGGAATAAAGATGGACACTCGTAAACATCAAGCTGTGTATTTCACTTTCAGTTTGCACGTGCAGGGGTGTGCGAGAGCGCAAAAACTGAGTTATGATTGTTGGGTATACGGCTCTGAAGCAGTGTCATTTCACAGATCGTGACAAACGGCTTGCTATCAGCCTATTTACTTTCACCGAGGAGACTGGACAATCCCATAATTTGCAGCATACCCTGCCCAAAGTCAAAGCACACAATGCTGCATGTCTCCTGAATCCAAGATTATGGATTATTGCATTGCTTTTAGAACTTAAGGTTTAGGGATAATACAGCAAGTCGTCACTCTCTTTAGGGAGTAAGACCTTAAGAGAGTCTTGGTTACTTAGTAACCAAAATAACTAAGTAACTTCTTGCTATTAGATTTTTTTAGTAATGTAACTACATTTTGTCCCAGTAGACTAAACTAGTAAATTCTAAAAAAAATAATAGGCTACTATAAACTTTAGTTACATAAATTGAGTATGAAATTGTCCCAATTATAAAATAAAACAGAAATAAACTTCATTGTCCAAATTCAGGTGTACTAGGAGTGAAGTGACACAAGTTGAAGTATGCATTCACAGTAAGGTCAAATTATATAAAACAAAACTGTCCAATAAGTGCAAATGTATAGCATAAGCAAAAATAAATCATCTCTAAATCATAAAGTAATGCACAATTTACTTGTACGTTATTTTAGAAAAAAAAAAAAAAAAAGAACATTTGGTTCCTTAGTGTAGAAGCAAACCAGCAGAAAGAAATAAAATACATGTTTTAGATTTATGCCAAAATATATATATATATATATTAATACAGAATATACACTTTTTTGGTGTAGACATTTTTTTGAGTACTTTTTAAAGACTCCATCATCCAGAAAGTTAATTTGAGTTCCTTTTGCTGCAAATGTTGTCTTTTTTATCCTCCTTCCACAAAGAAACTACCTGACATTATAATGACTACCCTTGACAGTTACACAAACACTTCTGAAGCTTCATTCAAATAATGCTGGAACATAATGACACAATGGGTGTCTCGGATGAAAGTGTTTTATTCATAATTCAAACACTTCCATTGGCTGTCGGACATTGACAGGTCATCTGATGAGCTCTGTGATTGGTGCGTTGAGCTCATCTGCTCCAAACGCTTCCCTTCTGTTGTGTCAGCACTTTCTCTCAAACCGCATTCATCAGGACAGATCATTACATCCCTCCTCTCCTTGGGTCTCTTGCTTCTTTCTGTCTCTCATCCTATCCCTCACTACAAAATGAAAGGGAAACCCTGGTGTGTATGAGCCAGGCTCGCAGCAGAGCCAGAGGTGGAAAGATGAGAGGAGTGAGAGAGAGGAGAGATGAAGGCAAAGAAAAGGGAATAGAAAAGACAGGCAGATGAGAAAAAGCACAGCCTGCACAGACTGTAAATGCTGTGAGGGACAGAGAGAGTTTGTGTTGGAGGGCAGATTGGTCTCTGTTAGAACTCCATGGGGAAGAAATTGAAGAACCAGCAGTGCTGGGTTATTAATGCAATGAAATTAAAGCCTATAGACATGCCTTGTCTTGCAGACACACTAGGTGAGTTCTTTTTAAAGAGGATGAAAGAGGTGCATTTCATACATGACAGACATTTCTTTTTAATTCTTTATACAAAACAAAAAATAATGAAGTAAATCCACTCAGCATATATGTCCACTTAATCCTTGAAAGACTGAGAGAGGCGGTTGCCCATCTTCAGTGGTCAAAGGGTGGGACACGGGATACACGTCCATGTGATGGACTTTTAACCAGTCCGTCACATAAACAACGCCACACAGTGAGGCCAAAGTAGCCTGATAAGAAACAGCCCCTTGTTCTATGGTCTCAAACTGCATTCCTTAAGAGGCAGAATGCCGTAACTTTTAGACGTATCCCTTGTCCCAAACACTTGACTGCATGTCTGCATTGTTTAAAGTACTGGAAATGCAAAGGTGTTCTTGTTGTCTGGGTTTTGTTCTGGTTCACTGTCAATGTTTGCAGGGTTGCAAAAAGAAAACCAATCAATTTTCTTAATGCCACTTGTTGTGAGGAACTCATAATATCCTCAGTTAAAGAGTTTCAACTATTGATCACTTAGATACCTTTAGACAAACCAGGGTTGACTTTCCCTCCCATTGCGCATTGTTGTGCAGTGCCTGCAAACCTTTGCTAAGGAAAGTCAAACATTGCACAGGAGGAGTGACATTAACAACATTGGTTCCTGCTGGACTGCTGCACTTTTATGGTTTATTAAGGCACTTTGCTAATGCAACTCTCGGCAACAAAATTGACTTAAACTGTTCTTTTGTTGCTGTGAAAAAAACAGTTTAACTCACCCGGTCACATTACCGAGTGAGTTAAAGAACGGACAACTTTCACATTCTTATCGAAACAAAACTTCACAAACATGTCATTTCCACATAGCTCCATTCAGCTCTGGCAGGGGTCTAATTAGCTAGGGGAACTGAAAACACCTGAGTGGGTGAACAGGCCATTAAAAGGCCCTCAGTGTCGTCTGTACACCCACGCTGGTGTTTTCACCTACCTTTGCCAGAGGTAGCCACAGATCTTTCTCAGGACTGTGTGGGCACATGCAGACAGACACCTTCCTGACTCACCTTTTGTGTTTTAACGAGAAACATCTTTAATTTCAGCACAGCTCTGCCCATTCGGAGCAGGAGGCTAATCAGCAAAATAACTGCAAACACACCTGTGTGGGTGAGCGCACAAGCTTGTACAAAAAAAAAAAGAGACAATCATGCTTTTTTTTTACTGCACCTCTTCCGTGTGTTCAGTTCTTTTTCGTCACATTTTGGTAATATCCACCTTTTTTTTTTTTTTTTTTTTGTTGAAGGGAATAATATTCCAGCCGCTGCTGCAGAGCAAATATTCAGTATTTGCTTTTGGACTCCTTGTATATTTCTCCTCAAACACACCTAGGGAGACATTAAAAAGCTCAGCTGCAAAAACCTTTCTGAAAATGAGGAGTAGGGATCTTTATGCATATTTCATCATTTCCACAGATTAATTACAAACCGCATTGTAATATTTTCAGAGCAATTGAAGGGCCTGGGAAAATATTAGGATATGAGAGAGCACATTGAAGTGGAGGCTATGTATTGCTCTTTATTTCTGCTCCCTATCCATAGAAAAAAGGTTTTAGAAGGCCACAGTATGTTTGTCACCTTGTTGGTGCAACTTGACCTTTAACAGATAAATCTTGCTATTTTCCTTATGCACAAAAAATAGTTGATGTACAATTAAATTTTCTTTTTTAAAGGACATCCGTTATTAAATTCCATTCAAATTCTGTAAGGGAAAACACTTCAACTCTTTTAGTTAACATTCAGTACAATTATATATAAACTGATACGGATAAATGTCAGCATACCTCTTTTTATAAAAAAGAGATTCTCAGAGGAGAGTAATAGAAAGACACAGCACAAAGACAAACATCTTATCTTGTGATATATTGGGAAAGATGGAAAGGAGCTGCGTCATAAATTTGTGGACAGGAGTGATACATCTCTTATAGTGGATGCAATACGTAACATGAAGAAATGTATGTTTTTGACATGCAGCACTCATTGCAGATGTGCCTTATCCAAACTTGAATTAATATTTATTAAAAAAGGGCCTAATGGGTGTGCTGCAATGGTGCAGGAGTAAAGCACAAACCATGCATTTGGGCCTTAGTCTTAGATGCAGCTGTCACATGTTAGAGTCCCGGGCTGATGACATTTGCTGCATGTCTTCCACCTCTCTTATTACCCATTTCCTGCCTGACCACTCTCAAATAAAGCCCACTAGAGCCAGTAAAACCTTAAAAGAAAAAAAGAGGGCCTAATGAAAAACAGATGGTAAGTAAATGTTTGCGAACGTTTTAGGAGTAGTGGTAAACACGAGAATGAGACAACGCTAAAGTCACTGAGCGAGAGCATTTGAGTAAAGAGCAATTTCACAGCTGCTAAGGGATGTTGAGAAACTTTATTTAACTTTAACCAAAAATCAGGACTTAAATTGGTTAGATTTGGACCAAGCTAACACAAAGTTTCTCATTCCTGTAACTATTCTCTCTGTAACAAAAATAAAACAAATCCAGAATACAGTTCAGCATGAGTTTTTTTTTTTTTTTTGTAGCCTTCATTCCTGATGCAAACTACAATACAATGCAGCTACAGCAAATGGTCACTGCTGCTGTGAGCCACTGAAGCACTTACAGGTGGTCAGTCTGATAATATAATATAAATGTATTACCAGTTTTGTGTTTACAAATCTAAAGCTTTTTATTATGGAAAAAACAAACAACGTGCTTACATAAAAACCTAAACACCACTGCAGGACAAAGTAGGCCATAAGCACGTTAAAGCAGAAGGTACCAATGAAGTTGCGATTTTTCTATATGATGGTGTAAACCATATATAAGTCATCTCACATCCATTTTTAAGACTTTTGTCTGACTCAAGGATACACAGTCCTGTATTGATTCACTGCATATATAGTACAAAGACGGATTAGGCACAAAGACACAAGCATACACACGCACACAGGAAACAAAAACAAAAAAATAACAGATCAACAGAAGGCCAGGAGGGGTGTGCTATTGTTTCCGGACTCTCTCTCTTAGAAATGAAAAAATAACATGAGTTTCTATTAATCTGAACCAAAGTAAGCATAAAACACTCAGTGAGGGCTTGAGTGATTGGTGCTTTAATGCAGCCCACACAGTATTTACAGTGGTGTTCTGCTAGGATTAGTTGTGTGAGAGGATTAGTGAAGCTGCATTACTGCTGTTTTATTTAACTCACAACAGCAAAAGACTAAAAATGAAAGCCTCTTAAACACATTTAGGCTACATGAGAGGCCTGCCCAAACGTTTAGATAAATCCAATGTTTTCTGCGTCTTTACAGGCTGGCACCGGAAGGAAATGTGCAAACACGCACATGCTTTTTTCATGCACTCAATTTCCTGTTTTGAATCTATAATCTATTTATTGTCTTAAAATTACCCCACTGCTGCAAGTGCGGTGCTCGGAAACACCGTGGTCCTTTAGTTTAGGCATTAATGTTGGTGAGAGTGCAGCATGTGCAGATAACAGGATCAACAAAGTGCGAAATTTACTGAAAGAGGATAGGATTAATGCAAGTAGATTTGGGGGAGGTCGGGGGCACAGAAAAAAAGACAGAATAAGGGAGATTTGCAGATGCAGCACAATAATGCTCTCGTTTTCTATCACACTCTCTTCCCTCGCATCAGCATTGATCACAGTGCATCAGTAAAGTAAAGAGCAACTCATCCATCAGTGCATGGCTCTGGAGCTGCTGTTAAGAATACTGAAACGATTTTCCATGGCAAGCCCTCATTTGTGCAAAATCACAAACAAATGTGCGTAGTTTAGAGCATCAGTATTAGCCTTACCCCATCCAGGCTGAAGGTCCTGCTCATCCAGGGCAGCACATGGGATAACGTCAGTGTTCTATTGTTTTTACATCATATTATTTACAATCACATGTAGCCGAGGGCACCAGAACATTTAGCCGTGCATTAAGCTCCTCCAGATTATCCTTTTCAATTTGACAAATGCCTTTTGAATTAGTTTATTTTCAGTGCAGTCGCCATAGTAAATCACTGCAATTTTATGTTCTCAAAATCCATTTATAGAGTATGTGTCCCTTCTTTCATTTCAATGAGTCACAGTGTGACACTTTGCAAAGAGCGAACAGGGCTTTGAAAGGCTGTGTTTTTCTACTTTTTTTTTATATTAAAATGATTCTCCCACCCCCATGAAAAAAACATCTAAAGATGTCCAAGGTAATTTTTTTCTATGATATAAGTGCCTTTCAAATCTGTATTTTTTTTTTTTTATTGTTTCATGCTTTACAGGTAAAAGACATAGAACAGAATATGCTCAATGTGCCTTTTGATAATGGAATGCAAAGCTTAAATGATGTTTGAGAATGACATGATCCATAAATCAGACTGCAGTGATATGGACTGCAAACAATGTCTATGGGTGTATTTAGAAAAAGCCAGCAAGAAAATGGAAACATCTGAATTTTTCTGTCTTTATCATCATGAATACACAATTCACAATTTACGTTGAGTGCTATATGCTACATGTCACTGACTTGAAATGCCACATCGCTATGGCATCTCAAGATGCCATAGCGATGTGGTCTGCAATGACTTGTCCTTTTGTGAATGGCTAGAGTTGCCTTAAAGAGGATATTCTTTGTGGTCATTTCAAATAGAAAAAAGTATCTTTCCTACTTCTCTACTTTTTCAGTGGCCAGCATAATAGGCATTGTTGCAAATGAAAGAGGCGTCTTAAGTCCAGAAGAATCTCAGCGATATCTCTGCTCATGTTTGGCAGCCAAACTATTGCAGGATGAGAACATGAACTTGCATCCTCACACTTTTGTACCAGCATACATCAGGCTTTTATCTAGACTAAGTATGTTCTATTTATTATTCATCCAGTTTCAAGCAAGCCTGCACAACTGGGAAACTGAAAAAAGGCATAACGCAGAAGAGGAGCACCACTTGGGACGATACACACCAGAACTACAAACACTAAAAAAACTTGAGGTACAGAAGACTACTGCTCTGTTGTGATACACAGCATAAAAAATTAAATCACCAATCCTTTTTCTTGTGTTGCACTGATTAAAGTGTGTAACAGAAAAATTGAATGGATATCTGCCATGGATGTAAGCCAATCTCCTGAATTCTAAGATGTCTCCTAAAATTAAAGGTAAAAGTTATTCGCAAAGCACCCGGAGCCTGAAGAGACCTCTTAAAGTGACAAAATGTCAGGAGCACTAAGGACTTTTAGTGCATTTTAAGCAGGGAAGATGGATAAAGACGAACAGAAAGGAGAAATATTATTTGTAAAATGGATAGATTTGTGCCAACAGCAGGCATTGCTCCTCTGTCCTGTTTGATTTTCACATTCTTGGCTCCCACATCTTATGTAGGTTGTTTTGCCAAATCACGCAAATTTGTACAAGAAGGCAAACACGTAAAAGCTCAGAAGATCGGAAACTGCAGCTCAGAGGGAGTTGTGCCCCCTAGGTGGCGCTCAGTCCGCCCAGGTGTTTTGCACAGCTGAATGGCTGCTATGGAAGGATTCTCACATGAATGAAAGGTACCACTATGTTTTTGATGAGAGGAATAACATAACAACATGATGAAAAGCTCAAAAAAGTGGATTTTACGTAACACTGTGCCTTTAAAGGAAATATCCAGATCAAAGGTAACACCAGTGTTCTTTATGTTACCACTGAAGGCCAAGTTAATGCCGTCTGGAGTAAGTGACTGAGAAAATAATTTGTTCTACGGATGATCTTGTGAAAAGACAGCAATCTCTGTCTTGGAGGAGATTAAAACTAGAAAATTAAAAGTCACAAACACTTTTATGTCTTGAAAACATGTTAGTACCCTGAGTGATTAATTGATTGGCTTCACCAAATGGCATTGACACTTATTATTGGTAAAAATAAGTGCATCAGTAACAATAACGGACAGTTATACCATGCAGTGTAGCAGTTTTTTCCAAACTAAAACACAAGCTTTCTGTTTCGGATGTGTCAAGTACCACAAAGTTTTATGGCTAAAATAAGGTTGTCTAGTCATTGTTGGCAGTAATGACATTTATTTACACTGCACTGTAAATAAATACATAAATTATACTGCAATGCATGTCTACTGAAAGGGGGATCCCGATCTCAACTTCAGACGCAGAGTTGAAAATTCAAATGCATACATCTGTAAGTCTGTGTTCCAGTGAATGCCAAAACTAGTATTATACAAACACATAAGAACAAAAGCGCCGTGCCACCCACCAGGCA
This sequence comes from Brachyrhaphis roseni, assembly GCA_903066815.1. Classification (NCBI taxonomy): domain Eukaryota; kingdom Metazoa; phylum Chordata; class Actinopteri; order Cyprinodontiformes; family Poeciliidae; genus Brachyrhaphis; species Brachyrhaphis roseni. The sequence goes on from CAEFZY010057826.1 coordinate 16,731, forward strand.
AATACCTCCAGAGAACAAATTGGAAATTGAATCATAAACTATAAAGACCCAAGGTTGAGTTCAGCTGCGGAAGAAAAGAGAGACGAGATAGAGGTGGAGAGGGGAGAGGAAAGAACAGCTGCATTAAATAAAAGTTCAGTCTTTTTCTCCAGCCCCTGCAGAAATTCACGCTGTGCTACCTGATTGAAATTTCCTGGTTTAATAGCTGTGAAATAAAGCAAAAGTTAGAAAGAGGAGGAAAGGGAGAATATGAAACAGTGGGTAAAGAAGAGGTAAGGAGAACAACACAGGAAAGAGTAGGAAGTATTAAAAACTTAAATGACCATCTGATAAATAAAAGGAATTGTCCTTAGTACAAATGTTAAAACAGAAAATTAAAAGGAAAGGAAAGGGATTTTTAAAAATCCCTTGGTATAATGGTTGGGGTAAGATGGCCTGGTCTGAGTAATTCATAACTATTGATCCAATTTGATTACAACTTAAAACCATTCTCGAGTTTACATAAAGACGCCTTATTGTTATGAGACGTTAGAGAAGATCAGGAAAAGCAGTTCAAGAAAATAAAAAAGGCACTGGAGATCACATAACCACAAACATGTCAAACCATGTAACATACAGGCTACATCAGCAGAATTTTCACTGGACAGAAATCCTTTCTGCTAAAAAGATCAAAGTGGGGGCATCACTCTGGAGCTATATATAAGTCATCGACTGACATAATGTGATGTTTTGTATTTGGTTTGGAAATTAAATTAGGTGTTTTTTTTTCATGTCAGTTTGACCCTTTAAATTAGTTTCCAAGAGCTGTTTCAGGTTTTAGTTCTCTACATCTTTTATTCATTCATATCTTTCAATATATCTTAATACAAGTGTTTATTTGCATCCAGTATGCTTTCTTCCTGGATTTAATGGGGTCCTTGAAATCACCATTTCACAGTGAGCAGCTAACCTTACATGTCCAGTCCAATGGATCCAATAAGGTTGCAGGATAAACAAATTCTTTCCTTTTGCTGAAGGAACTACCAATTTACAAGACTGCATCTATGCAGAATTGGCTTGCAAGCTAAATGGTAATGATTCCCACTAATAAATCCAATCAGAAGGCCCCAATGAGGTAATCTCCCTGCGCACTCAAAGGAAGCTTTTTATTTACACCAATTAACTAGTGACCAGAATTTTAGACACAGGGTGCTTCAAATGATTACCATGTTAGCTCTCAGTAAAACTTTTTTTTAACACAGCACACCAAAAATCTAAAAGGTTTACGTCGTACAGCAGTCTCAAACTCCATTCCTCTGAGCCCAGAGCCCTGCAACTTTTAGGTGTGTCCCTTTCCCGACATGGTTGAATTACATGGTGAAAGTGCCTCATTAGCTTGAAGTCAAGCTCTCCAGAGTTCTGTTAATGAGCTAATATTGGAGCCAGGTGTGCTGAACCAGAGAGACGTCTAAAAGTTGCAGGACTCTGGCCCTCGATGAATGCAGCTTTAGATCCCTGATATAGTACGATTGAATACTGATGAGTAACAGTGGGGCATTTTTTTAGAAATACTAATTTAACATGTATTTAAATGAAGTAGCAGCATAGTTCATTTAGTTGTGATTGAGCCTTGGGTTCTTAAAATAAATGACTGGCCAATTTTTTTTCTGTAAGACATAAGCTCTATGGCCACCATAAAGGCATTCTATTTCTTCAATATACACCTAATATATTTCAGTTTTCTATCTGCTTCGACTGATTAGGTATTAAATGTGCCTGTACCTAATCAGGTATCAAAGTGCGTTTTTAATGTGTATTAAAAGCTCATTAAGACCATTGGGCATTAAATTCCTTGACACATTTGACTGAGTTAATTATTAATTATTGTTTGTTTTATTGTTGCTGTCCATTTCTTGTTATTTTGTAGCTAAAATATTTCACCAACATAAACTAAAAGAAAATAATGTTTTCTAACTAGTAATTTTCAGGTTGCCTGGGGACATTTAAACCAAATGACTGCTTTGAGAATTTCATACAGTTCTAACATTAATTGACTTTTTTAGTTATTAATATATAACATGTAATATAATCTAGAGATCTGTCAAATTACAGATGCAATGTAAATAAGACAATAATATATTTTTTATTAGTTAGTCCTTCATTTTAATCACTGTCATGTGATAAATGGTAAGAACTGAGTCGACTCTGAAATATTCTAAAAGTATATATATATATATATATATATGCGTGTGTGTGTGTGCATGCGTGCGTGTTTTATATTACCCACTTATACAAGTCAGATGAGTGGCAGAAGGGAAACATTGAAAACATGAAGGGCAGCGGTCCCCGGTGACTGAAATGGAGAAACACTGTTTTAAGCCAAAATGACAATACATGTTTTCCACAAAGTAACCTTTGCAGAACAGACAAACCAGAAGAGAACTTTGGTAACCCTTTATTTGACCGGTTGTGAATAAGACTGTCATAACACCGTCATAAACAGGTGTTATGTCATGTTTATGACTGTGTCATGACAGTCTTATTCACAACCCATCAAATAAAGTGTTACCAAGAACTTCTTGCCTGTCTTTCCTGAATTGTAAACATATATCTATGATACAAAAATAATAATTATGGCTTCATTGCACCAGCTCTACTCAACAGAGTTTCTATTCCCAGCTCTCATTCTGTCGTGACATTTTTTATGTTCCTTGATCTGCCCAGTCCTAGTTAAGTCATTTTTTTGCCACTGAGCTTTTAAAGATAATTTTCTATAAACAAGAACAAGGACACCTCTCCTGTTAAAGGTCAGAAGGTGGAGACAGAGCCAAAGAGGTTGCATAGTGGAGAATACAGATTGCACATAAATTAAACAAAATACCATTTATGCCTTGAAAAATATTTTAAATGTAAAGAAAAAGGCAAGCATTAGATGAGTTGGATTTTATTGACACGTGGTACAGGGAACCCCCAATGGCATTGGCGTAGGAACCGCAGTTTGTCCGAAACAGCATATCTTCCCGGACAGCTGGGTAATGCTGGATGTGGTTACGGTGGTGGAGTCCCCTCCCCAGCTGCCGGGAACAGTAAGAAATCATCCGAGTGCCAGCTCACCCCTACTGGCAGCTTCAGTGGTAGAGTTCTACCTCACTTCAGTGGAGCACCAGTTAGACGATGTTAGGTTGTGACTCAGGACAGAGGGAGAAAGTCTTGTTCATCTGAGCCGAATGATCGACTAATGTACAGTCTGCCTCAAGATGAGGAAATATTCTTGGATTATACATTGATCTAAAAATTCTCCTAGTGCAGGTAAGAATTAGGTTTTTCTTGAGTTTATTACTACGGCACAGCGTTGTTGTGATTTTGTTTTTACATTCTAGAATTACTGCTGTTTAGAATGAAGGAGTGTTCGTTCTGGTTGTAATTAGTGCATTATGTGGTGGACCAAACCCGACTATTCCTAGAGAAATTGTAATCTAAACCTACGTTTATACTTTCATAATGTGTTAACATGTAGAGCAACCACAGAGACAAACTGTGTTTACAGCCTCCTCTCGTGCCGCTTATTCTTGTTGCTACTGCATCCAAGAACTTGTTGTTGACATGGGTTTTGAAATAGCTTCAGTCCGAGCGATCCACCATCTGGCCCCAGAGGGGGTCACTCAATCTGAAACATCCCACATATGAGCCAGTGTCATTAATATTTTCTGTCACTTTGCAAATGCAACCTGTATTATTGAAGCCAACTTTGGTTTAGTGTTTAATTATGTCAACATGGTTCTTTAAGTTAACAGTAATATGGAATTTCTGACAACCTTGAGTTTTATCAGATCTAAGTGTAACCTAGATCAAAGATATCTTTGGTACTTGGTCTGGATTCCCAAGCCAATAACTAGTCAAACGCAGCAGAAAGTAAAACATTCTCCAAAATGTTTGTAACCAGTTTGACATGACTAATATATTTTAGCAGCCAGAAGTCAACCTGAGGAAGATTGCTTCTCCTCACCAAGTTCATCTCCAGGCATTCCAGCTGGCACTGTTTAAGATGTTTCCATTTGTAGGGCAGGACCCTAGCTGTTTCATGTTGGCCCCTATGGGCCTGTGCTGACGCAACATGACAGGAGCTTTAGAACTACAAATTGGCTATTAATAGAGCTGAAGAGGTTGTGTTGCTGGTAGAGAGGACACATGCAGAACCTTTGGATTGCAAACGTTGGATCCAAAAGGGTGGCCACTATGCTTCTGGTTAGAGCAAGTGTCCCACTTCATGAATAAAGTTGTATTTGTCCTTATTTACTTTTCATATGATTTTCTCCTTTTTGTTCTTTCAGACGTTGGTCATACTCAAGGTCCACTTGATGGAAGTCTTTATGCCCGGGTCCGAAAGAAAGACTCCCTGGAAGGAGTTGTTACCATTAATGGCCTTCCAGTCCGTGAAAACCCCTTGACGGATACAGAAGGCTCATTGCAGCAATCTAACCATCACCTCCAAAAGACTGAGCAGTCCCTGCCAGTGGCAGGCCACACCTCCCTTCCTGCCGTAGATCATACCCTTTCTGTGAGCAGTGACTCAGGCAACTCTACCGCATCAATCAAGACTGATCGCACTGATGAGCACAGCCATTCCCTGCACACAGCTGCAGGTCACAGCAACTCAACAACAGCCCACCCAACACTTAGCCCCCAGGAGAAACGAGAACTAGACCAGCTTCTTAGTGGCCTCGAGCCACCAACTCAGCGCCAGGCTTACTTATCCACATCTACCAGTCCAGGGGGAGGGGTTCGACACCTGGTTCCAGCGCAGGTGCATGTCAACGGGGGCCATACCAGGATTCTTAGGGCACCCTCAACAGAGGAGCGTGAAACAGATATCCTTGACGACGAGCTTCCTAATAGTCAAGAGGGCAACAGCGTTGATAGCTTGGGTACACTCTCATCTTTAGAGGGTCAGGCAACACCAGGAAGCCTCTACTACCAATCACAGACACCTGTTGGTGGCCAGAACGACGGGCCATACCTTGAGAGAAACGTTCTTGGGGAAAAGCTGAACGAAATGCCTGTGCATGGAGTGCGAACTCCTACAGCAATGCAGGAGAGGTCCGTGGATTCACCATCACCGCAGGTGGGGTACAACAACTACCAAAATGGAGGAGGAATGTACCGTTCACAGTCCTTTGGGAATCAACCACCCAGTAGCCCTGAGACCAACCCTAAAATGATGCCCAAGGCCCCTGAGAGGAGTACCAGCAGTCGAGAGGCAGTTCAAAGAGGTCTTAACCATTGGCACCAGCATAGTCTTCCAGATGATCCCTTTGGACCTCCTCCTCAGTCAACCCACAGCCTCCCTCATTTCCCAACCTCTGCCTCACAGCGAGACATTGAACAGTCCATAGAGGCACTAAACATGCTAATGCTTGATCTAGATCCAATCAACTCACACATGTCTAAGTCCCACAGTGCACCACCTGGAGATAACACCCTCAGTTCATCCCAGATACCATTCTCCCAGACCCTGGCTAGGCCATCGTACCAAGGGGATTCTGCCATCCATGGTTACAACAACTTGGGGTCAATGAACAGCACCTCTCATCAGCAGCAACCTGGGAGGGTCCCAGCAGTGCCAAACCAGAGTCCTGTCACGGAGTCTCCAACATATTCACCCCAAAGGTCCAACAGTGGTTACCCATACCAGAACACCACCCCAACACACACTCCTGAGCCCTACCTCCACACACGACAAGTACCCCATCACTATCCCATTGATACTTCTGCTAATCTCAACCAGCAGTCTCCCCAGAAACTAATAAACTCAACAAGCAGAGTTTCACACTCCCCAGACCTACAGGGGCCATCTCCTTTCCCAGGATGCAGCACCTCTTCTTCTCCTCTTCCTACCCTCACACCCCAACCCAAGGAAATGTCTTCTTCTCCCTTGCCAAGAGAGCAAGATGCAGAGGAGGAGACTCTGAACTTGGAAGGCCTGGTTGCTCACCGTATCGCTGGTAAGGCATTCAGGTTTTATGTTAGTTGTTAAAATGATCAATTCACTACAAATGGAGTGATTTATTTCAAGTGTTTATTTCTGTTCATTTTTATGATTACGGTATTTACGTTTACAACTAAAGGAAACCCAGAAATTTTAGATTATTCCATAAAACCCATTAAAAAAGGTTTCTTATTACAGAATTCTTTGCGGACCTGTGTTCTGAAACAATTTTTATGTTCTGGGAAACTGAAACATGGGTTTTTACTAAGTCTAAACCCTAGAGAATAAAAAAAGCACTTAAAACATACAACTTTGTGTGTACTTTGTTTTAGTTTTTGATTGACATAACTGAAACACCTTAACTTTCCTATGATATTGTAAATTATTGGAGAATTTTACAAATCAGGATTCGGTATTCCATTTGTTTCTCTTTCTTAGAGTTTACCTGAGGTGTTTACAATGTACTTACATTGATGTTTTAGTGTATAAGTGTGAGCTTCTCTGTTGTGAGATGTTTTCTTTATGTTTACTTGTAAAAACTGTTGATAATCCTAAAAACAGGACGTAGAAATAGTGCAGGACTCTGCATTATGTAACTAAAATGATACAACTGTTACCTGACTGCTTCCAAAGTGCTGACAGAGACTTAAAGAAGACTCACGTAGTGTGAACCAGAACGTGAGCAGTGCAGCTTTCAGCAGATCCACGGTGGAGTTCTGTACCGCAGTTCTGACCTGGCCACATAAAATTAGCTCTGCAGCTGAAACGAAGTAAAGCTGGTGACAGCAGAGATGGGAAGGAGAGTAAGAATAGCCAAGCATGCAGGACCTTCCATTCATTATCTGCATTCAGAATGCGCTTTCATTTAAATAAGCTCTCTGGTGCCTCCTAGTGGAGGAAGGGTTTCCAAGCTTATTTCCATATTTAATTTCTTTCTTCTTTTTTTTTGCTTGTTTTGTTTAATCCATCTTCGTGGAAAACCTTTTGCTATCATTGCATCTTCCTCTGCACCTTCCTCACCCTCCTCTTCCTCCACCTGCTGCTTCCCCTCCATCACCTGATTTTCCTCCCCTGGAACAGAGTACAACGCTCGTATTCGGGGCATCAGTGAAAGCATGACATCCCAACAATCTGACCGCCATCGCTCCTATTCCTTCTCTGGTTTGTCCATTTTTCCCTCACTTTTAATTTTCTCATGTAGTCGATGTACTTTTCCTGCCTCGCTTATTTATTTTCCCCAGTCATGTAGTTTTACTTTCAACTCCCTTCTTTTTGCCCAATAAAATTCTAATCAAGAATTTGAGCTTGGTTCTACCAGAGTTAGGCGTGGATTGTTTTGCTTGTGGCTTAGCAAGTTGCAAAATGTTCTACAAGCTTTTCTGGAAAGCATATCCTGAGTTCTGCAGTGAATACCTTGGTGGGTTTCAGGAGTTCGTTCCAGAGGAATGACCCCAGAGGTGACGCAGGAGACAGGCCGGCGCCGGACCACGAGCGAGGGACACTACCAGTGCGGTCATGATAACGTCTCGGTGTCTCATTCGCCGGACTTCGCCAACAATCTGGCTCTGAATCCAGGTGGAAGACCCAGAGAGGTACAGTCAAACATCTGATCTTTGGGTCAAGCCCAGCATAGTTCAGCAGAGCAGACTGTAACTGTAAAATAAGCATAATCTCTTCATGCAGTGTGGACAGAGAAAGGTTTTTATATATATTCCAATATTCCCAAAAATATTCGCTCACCTGCGTTTCAGAGGCAGTTATACACCACTGTCTCTGAAACATTCTTTTGCACTGAGTGATGTAAGGTTTGGGAATCCATACTGTCTACACATTCTTGAGCTAAACTGAAGGCCACATGAAGTTTGGAGATCTTTAGGTATTGACTCTATACTCTATGAGCCCCACTTCCTTTGTCGTCATGCGGTTGATGTTGATGTTGTTCCCAGTTGAAACCAATAAACAGTTGACTTTGGAGTATATAGCAGGGATAACATTTCAGAAAATTACTATTGCCATGGAAGTGATTGTAAATCCATACTTTTGGCAAACTAGTGTATGGTAAACTGCTGCCTATTTGCTGTTTAGTGTTTGCAGATTTTTCTGTGGAACATAACTCCAAATTATTTGCAGAAAATTTGCCTGTCTGCAACTTTTTTTATAGACCACATCTGAAATAATCAAAAGTAAATTCAGTACTTTGGAAGCTGGTGTTTGCAAAGCAGCCAAACCAGCAGGACCATTTATTTATTTATTTTTTGGTAATAACTGTCTGTATTCCCAAGAGTGGATTTAAGGAAGACATTGGATGTTAGCATCTGTGATAGCGCTACAGTGGTTTTCATTGTGTGTATTAATGCACATTAAGCACACTATACAGCAGGTATTTTTTCAGATTATTATGACTGTTGAGATGTTCTGTCTGACGATACTTTTTTCTTCAGGGTCTTATGCACAGTTACCGGGAAGCATTTGAGGATGATGAGACTGGTCGCCATGGCAATAGTTCCTCTTTTGAAAGCAGTGGTAAGAATTATTTTGACTCTTTGAATTAGGATTTTAAATTTGATTTCAATTGATTCCTCTTTATTTATTCTTTAAAAAAGTGAAAAAATATAAAAAGACAATGCATCAAAATTTACACTTGCTTGCTGGGTTACATAAAGAACAAAGTTTAATAAAATTGCATGTTGCAAATAAGATTACCGATTAACATTTATACAACTAAAATTCCTTCTTGTAGCGAAATATAAACAATGAAAAACCCTAAAGTTCAAATTAAACCTGGATCATAGGTCAAAATATCTAAACAATTACACCAAGACTGCTTTTGTGTCATTATATATTACATCATACATAAAAACCAAGAAATATGGACAGAGAATTACAGAACTCAATTAAATTTATTCATAAAATTAACTTCAGGTCAGTAAAATGCAGTTTCTCCGCACAATCTTGTGCATCTCACACAAGATCAACTGAAGTGCCTAAAGATTCTCCAAAATTCAGCGCAACTTCTACAAAATTCTCCTTAAGTACTTCCAGATTGACATGTAACTCCAGCACCACCAGAGTCCTTCATCCTCAAGCCTGCACACTCCCTATTGTCATTTGGACACTGTGGCTTTCTTCCTGAGCCCCACACCTCATAATCCAGTTTTCACAAGTGTAATTTATGTCCAACATTTCAAATCTGCATTCAAGGAATTTTTGCATTCTCATTTAATGTTGTCAACTTTCTTTTTTTTGGCAGGAAATACGCAAAAATTTCCGAATTTATTATAAAAACTCAAAAGTTCAGTATAAATTACTGAAATTATTCAAATATATCTGATGCTTCTTGTGTGTGTGTGTCTGTGTAACAAACTTTATTTCAATGGATTAATGTTGCTAATTTAGTTTTTTTTCCATTTTCATATAATCCGTTTTGGGCAGAAACAGAACCTTTTGCTGCAGTAACAGTGGTTTGAATCAGGGTTTTTTTTGCGTTTTCTTTTGTAGCTCGATCTACTCCAGGTTTGACAAAGACGCCTCTCTCTGCTCTGGGACTAAAACCTCATCAACAAGGTGGATCAGGTCAGTGTTCTAAGGACCAACTCTATAGATATTCCGTTTCTGTAGCTGATCATCAAACAAATGTTGATCTCAGACGAAGATAACTGAAGTACATTCAGATAGCAACAGATTTTATTTATTTAGGGCCTCCATGTGAGGGTTACGATGCTAAAACCACTGAAGAGCAAAAGGAACAAAAGTGACTGTCGTATTTGCAAAAAGAAAAATCTTGAAGATCTCAAAGAAATACATTTTTGCTTTTATACTCAAAATGATGTGAAAATGCTGAAAAAGCTGTTTAAATTTATTCCTATTCCTGGACATGCTTCTACATTCCTGTTTTAAGCTCCTGTTTTCTTTTTTTTGTCCTTCCTTTTTGACTCGCATTGCCGCCAGACTCTGATTGTAATAATGCACAGCAAGGTAGGGACACTTCTGCTTTGAAATAGTTTCACATTCTCCAGACCGTGTTCTTTTTTTTTTTTTTTTTTTTAACAACCTTGTATTTTACTGCAAGTAAACGTTTTCATTTTGAGTTCACCTTTTTTGTTTTTCCTGTGCTTCTCAGATAATCGCAGCGCTGGGGACTCGAGACCACAACCATTCACAGCTCCTCTGTCCTTCAGCAGTCCTGTCCACACCACTGATGGGTGAGTTTTTCCACTCTGACTGGCCACAATTTAGTAAACATAAGCATTTTCACTAGGTCAGTATTGCTTAACCAACTTCCATGCACTGTCTTGTAAAATATACAGTTCATTCTATTTTTCTTACACTCATTTCTTGCTTTTGCTTTATTAACTACCACTGCCATTTGTCATGCAGGAGTGTTGGGTTACTGAATGATTGTATTTATAAAGATATAATAGAAAACAAAAAACAGACATTAAGATATGATGTAAATTTGCAATATTTAGCCCAGTTTATATTCTCCTTCAACTTGTGCTACACTGTCATAAGTCTAACATATTTGGAATAACCAATTGAGCATACTGTACTGTTTGAGAACTAGGGTTGTGTACTATAATATTCACTACTTTGTTTTGGTCGATAGCATAATAAAATCCCAATATTTTATTATTGGGATTTATACAAATCCTCTGATTTGTATAAAGAGGATTGTAGCAAAAAAAACAATTTCAAGAGGTGTTAACACGTTTGGAAGGCACTGTATGTAGGAGAATTTTGTAAATGTGAATATTCAGGAAAACATATATGTTTTTATTTTTCAGGAGGAGGACTGGTTCTTCAGACAGCGACCCCCACAGTCCCGCCTCCCCATACACCAACAGACCTGCGTCCCCCGAGGGCTCCCAGGTCAACATCATGGGTGTCCACACGGTCCCCGGCAGCCCAAACACCCTCCACCGCACAGTGGCCACCAACACGCCTCCCAGCCCTGCCCTTCAAAGACGCCTAGGTCAAGCCAGCCCCTCCCTGACCAGACACCAGCCCCCATCCAGCCCTCTGATAGGCCGAAACCCTAAAACTGCAGCCGCCGCCGTCCCCCCGAGTCCACTGATGGGGCGGCGCACGACGTCGAGCGGCCGCAGCACACCCGATGAGCTGGGGGCTGCCTCTCGTCAGGGGAGCGCCCAGCCGCCTCCCACCCCCGCCTTCCCCGTCTCCCCACAGCTTCCAGAGAAGAGACACATGTCCAGCGGAGACGCAGAGAGGACAGACAACAGGAACCTGACGCCAGCCAGCGGCGGCAGCACGCCAAACCTTTCCGGCACACATACCCTCCCAGACGTCTCCAAGTCCATCTATGGTGAGATACGGGATGGGTTGAGTTAGCTCGCAGCTGGCTTGTGTACACAGTAATCATCTTTCCTGTTTGTTTTATTTTAAACAGATGGTTATCCAGACATTAAGATGAATGTTAAGTTTGTCCAGGACACTTCTAGGTTCTGGTACAAGCCAGATATCTCCAGAGAACAAGGTGAGGGCTCTAAATACAGCTAAACACCAAGATTTACAAATACTGTGCAGAAAAAAACACAAGGCTTTTTCCCACTGTCTGAAATTTAATTTGATTACAAACTTTTTCTGTTTAGATTAGAATTACTAAAATTATTTTTGATTTGCTAAATGCCAGAATTTGCCCAGATGATTGTCTCATAGACTTATCATTTGAAAATAAAAAATACCCAAAGTAATCAGTAAGAGATCCATGGACTTTGGTCAGACTGGTCCAGTTGCCTGAAGGTGGCACCTCATCTGTTGGAAGTATAGACAGCTTGGAAATGTTCAACCATCACATGGTTCAGGAAGGAGACAGGTTGGTGTGAAATGTCCATATGAACCCCAAAACTTAAGATGCTAGCTGAAACTATAGAGAAAGTGTCATTATCAGCAGCAAAAGGAAGTCCATGGACTGAAAGGTTCTCTGAAAGCTAGATGTCATTACTCCAAATACATGAAAGACAAACAAAATGTTTGTCAGCTTCTAAATTTGATGTTAAAATCTGCCTTCATAAAATCTCTCTCACCATTCTTCCTTTTAGGTCATTTTATTGACCATAAGGGCCTTAAAAACTGCTAACAATTCAGTCTGATTTAACGTCAGACAGTGGAAAAAAATATATTACGGCATTGTCTGCAGTGTAAGTGAATATCTTGTCTCTGCTGTCTCTAGTGGTATACACCAGTATTTATCCAGTATTTTCCTTTGTATTCTGACTTCCTACATCTTCTTTTCAGCCATTAGTCTGTTAAAGGACAGGGAGCCAGGGGCATTCATCATTCGGGACAGCCACTCTTTCCGTGGAGCCTACGGTCTGGCCATGAAGGTGGCCTGCCCCCCACCAACTGTCCAGCAAAACAAAAAAGGTAAACTCACTGTTTACTGTGAGTGCTGAAACTCACATATTCAGCACTTTTATAAAGTTTGTGTCCTGTTTTACTCACATGATGTCATATATTGTGATTCTTTGGTAGTTGCTGACATGACCAACGAGCTGGTGAGGCACTTTCTGATTGAGACCAGCCCCAAAGGCGTTCGCCTGAAAGGTTGCCCCAATGAACCTTATTTTGGTGGGTATCTGACCTTTTGCCTGTGTTGGGAGTTCTTGAATCCGGCGGTCCAGCTTCACGCAAAGAATTTTTCTTGTGTATTTGCAGGATGTCTCTCTGCTCTGGTGTACCAACATGCAATGACTCCTCTGGCTCTACCCTGCAAGCTGATGATCCCCACCAAAGGTCAGGAACACCCTAAGGCTGTCTGATTCTCATGAGTTTTAGACGACTGAAGAATTCTGTGATGTACTTAGGATTTGTTTTCTGATAATAACCACTTAATCTCCCTACCTAAAGATCCAAATGAAGAGGCGCTGGAACTTGCTACACCTACTGATCCAGTTGTTGATCTTCTCAAACAGGGCGCTGGTAAGGATTCATGAAAATTAAGAGTAGAAATTTAGTTTTTATTAGCATTTCTGAGGGATTCTGCAGCTTTATCATGCAGTTCTTTTATAGTACTAATCTTTTTTTAACCAGTCACTGAATTGGGAGACTTTCTGGAAACAAACCTTCAAACAAACAAGGCAGCAAGCATTGGTCAAAGTCCCTTGAAACTGTTTTTATTATTATTATTATTATTATTATTATTATTATTATTACTTTATTTGGTAAAGAAGACTTTACAGAAAGTGTACAGTAAAATTAGACAATATATTCTAGAAACATTGTCTAAAATTTTGTTACCCTTATTTTACAGTTCAGAAGGTTCCTGAGGAAGCCTATGGTAAATACTGGTTTTGCACGGTTTTTGTAGTTATGAATATGCTGTAATGGAGTTGGCTTTAAATTATTCCTGAAGATATTTACTATTGCATGGACAAGACATGCATGCGAGTGACAGTAGAAGAATATCTGAGTATAAAGCCTCCCAAATTCCTAAATAGAAAGCAACTGACTTGTTGTTTATTGAAGGTCTTCTTGTTCTCATCCAGACAGTTTTTGTAGTCCCTACTTCGGGTTATGATCAAGTTCACATCTTTTAGTTCAATCTGGGATCTGCTCAACTGCAAAACCTGTGTGACGTAAATTCACACTAAAAGGACAGTGTGTGTATGTAGGTTTTTTGTGGTCATTGATGTCGAGGGGTGGATGTCTGGCCCAATGACACAACGGCTGATACAGATGGTGTGGGGTTCAAACCGGCAACCCATCAGCTCTACTAGGAGACCTGATGTTGTTGTCTACTGAGTGAATATGTTAAGTTAAAGCTTCCATTTCTTTGGCTTGGATCTTGAACCTTAGATCCACAAAGATGAAACGAAACCGACTAGATGCGGTTTCGTTTTTATGTCGTTAGTTTTCCCCTTGATGATTTTATAACCATCAACCTTGAGATATGTGACCAAAACCAACAAGATGTTGGCATTAGTGAGAAGCATTTTACAAGGGACAATGAGTCAAACATTGTCCCCATTTGTCAAATAGCCTGTTTGACAACAGGTTGACAGTGGGTCAGTGACGCATTGGTCATTGTTAAGGTCACTAATATGACCTTAACAGTGCTGTTAGTGTGATAATTCTGCCTACATCTCAGAAGCCTGATATTCCAAACCCAGGATGAGAACAATCAGATGTGAAGGATCTTCAAGAAACAAGAAGTACAATAGCTTTCTCTTGAAGCACTTTGGCTTGTTATGATCTAGATAACTGGGAAATGGCATAAAAATACTCACATTTGACTGTTGAATATGCATGACTGGCTCATCCAGTACATTCTGCTCTTCCAGCTGACACTGACCTGCTCCCATTTTGTTTCTTCATAGCATGTAATGTTCTCTTCATCAACTCCGTGGACATGGAGTCACTCACGGGGCCTCAGGCCATCGCCAAGGCCATCAGTCAGACACTGACAACCAACCCACTCCCAGCGGCCACCACTGTCCACTTCAAGGTGTCCATGCAGGGCATCACCCTCACTGACAGCCAGAGAAAGTAAGAAAACTACTGTGACATCTAATAAATGCCACGATAATGCCACATATTCAGGCGTACCTTAAATACTCTGCGAGCCGCACAGACTCTGCGCACAATGCCCACGGACGGTCAGGATTTCATAGTCGAGTTTGCAGATTGCATAGATTTCTTCTGAAAAATTAGTTCATTTTCCATAATCTGAATGGATACCAGCAAGTGTTGTGAGCTAGTTGGGCGCCCAGCCTCGTTTCTTCTCCACCGCTAGCAATCTAGCAGCTGCGTGTCCTTGCAACTGGTCGTTGTCGCACACAAAAACAGTTTGATGTGAACATCTCCTTCAGCGTACGTGTATGCAGGTGTAAAAATTCATCTTTGCACGGACAAAGATGAATTTGTCTACTTTGAATTTGCCTCGAGTGCATGCAGACCTCCGCAGAGTGAAGAACGCCTGAGTATACGTGGGCCTTAAGTCTCTGGTAATAGGTCTTTTATGTCTTTTGGTACAGAATTTTCTTCCGGCGACATTATCCTCTTAACACAGTTACATACTGTGATCTGGACCCCCAAGACAGAAAGTAAGAATTATATTTCACAAATATGAGCAGCATGTATGTTGACGACCACCAAATTGTAAACCAATGTAAAATTTCTATTTTTGTTCAATAGATGGGTAAAAGAAGGAGGTGGATCAGTAAAGTAAGTTCACATTTCAACAGCTGAGTTATTGTTATACTTTAGAGTTTAAGCTAAGATGTTTCTTCTCTTCCAGGCTTTTTGGGTTCGTTGCAAGGAAACAAGGAAGCACAACGGACAATGTCAGCCACCTGTTTGCTGAGCTGGACCCAGATCAGCCCGCCTCGGCCATCGTCAGCTTCGTCTCCAAGACGATGAAGCGGTGAAACCCTGAAACTTCAGAAATGGCAGTGGCCGGGTTGCAATCTTCCATCATCGTTGGCGTCTTTTTTAAAAGGACTCAACGTTGTCCTTCTTTTTTGTTTTTCTCTGTTCTGGCCTTCTCTTTTTTCCTCTCTGCCTTGCTGGCGTGTCTTTCTCGAGAGCCGTCTCCACGCGGAGGCGTCGGCACGGAGCGGAGCAAGCGGACGTGTGGAGTGGAGCTGAGCACGTGACAGGAAGGCGACATTGTAAAGTTGAGTGACGGGGAACATGTAAGAACTTGTGGATTTTTTTTTTTATCTGTTCGTTTTATTGATTTACCAAAGGTAATTGCAATACAAGTGCAAGAACGATGTAGCTAGTAAGCCATTAATATTTTTCTCTTTTTAAAAGATGAAGTGACCCAAAAGAAAAACAAAACAAGACGAAAGAAATGTGGTTTCTCTTGAACTTTGATTCTTCAGGAAAAAAAAAAAAGGGTGAGGAAAAAAAAAGAAACTTTCTGAAGACGTTATGCATGTTAGCTTGATCTTTAAGCTCGGTTCTTCTACTTTCCACAAAAAGTAAATGTGAACTACTTAGAGGTCATTTTATGGGTCTGCTGTGTGTTGGAAAGGGCTTTGCAGTGAAACAACTGATCTAAACTGTGCATAGCAGACCTCATCTACTAAAAAAAAAACAAAAAAAAAAACAACCTTTAGGGTCATTTTGTGTCGGTGCAAAACCATGCTCGCATTCTTTCAGCATCCAATCCTTTAAAAAGAAAAAAAAGAATTGCTGGACAAACTCCAGCCTGAAATCATCAAGCCGCCTAAAGATGTGCAGACAGTCTGTCCACAAGATGGCGCCACCACTTATCCTTCCTTACAGACTTCTTCCATCAGCACCTGCTTCGCAGCAACTGATCTGTTTGTAAGACGCTGCCACAGAAACACACTGGAAACCACCGGGAACCGGCCCAATGACCTGGACCTATGCACTGTTCTTTATGCATGTTATTGTCCCGAAATGCACCTCCATCACAGCTCCGTTTGCCATCACTGAGGACATTCTTTGCCATGTGTGTACAATTTAAAAAAAAAAAAAAAAGAAAAAGAAATATCTACCTTTAGACAAGAGTTAAACTTGTCAAAAACTGCATGAAATAGACATTTTTTAGTCTTTTCAGAGTTCTGAAAATTTGACAGATTATTGAAGTAGCTATTATGATGGCAAGTTTATATATTTATTTTTTCTTTCTTTCTTTTTTTTTTTTGTCCTGTTCTGTTCCATTTGTGTCAAAACTCCGGTTATTTATTTCCTGTTGTTATTGGCCCATTTAAGCCCAAAGTTCTGATTTTTATTTTCTTCCACACAGTCTGCCCACGTTTAGCTATTCAGGACCTTTTGAGACAAAGGGAAAGGAACATTTTTAAAAAATGTATAAATTTTTGTCTGTTGAGAACAGAACTCGCCTGAACTATACGGACCCCGTACGGTTTTGGGTTTCTCTTTTTAATTCACACTGCAAACTTTGACATTTTAGTACCTTATAGAACAAAACAAACAAAAAAAACTAAATGAAATTGTTCGTTTTCTTTTCTTTCTCTGTAGTTACGTCTTTCTGATTTTCAGGGAATTCGACTTTTGCTCCTTTCATAAATATTAATTTCATGTTTCACATTTGAAGCAAAAAGGATGCTGACAAAAAAAGACAAAAAGTTAAGCAAATATTCTGATTTTCTCCAGTTGTTCTTTTTTTCCCAGGAGAGTTTTGGGTGTTTCAAAAAGTCTTACCCTCACACGTTTTTGAATGAAAATGAAAAGAAAACTACACACAGCCTGCATGTTGAACATATGCTTAGACTTTCACAGTACAGTATTCATATGATAACATTTTAAGATTTTTTTTTTTTTTTTTTCCAGATCAGTTCATGCAGATTTTGTTTCCTTTTAGGTAAAGAAGTAAAAACGCACAATGTGCTTAGTTCACAGGTTTTCTGAATGCGATAAAATGACATGCAAATTGCTATTTTCCCCCCTTGTATTAATATTTCCTAATAAGAACCAGAGAGAGTTAGGGTTTAGTTTTCCATCATGTTGTTATATTACCACGTAGGGAATATGTATTTCACATGCTTATTGAGAACTTGCTCAACCATTCACAAAAAAGTATGGAAACACTGTTGCTTGTTTCACAGTGTTGCTAAAAAAAAAAAAAAAAAGTTTTTTGGTACATTTTAGGAAATAAGAAAAAACTGAGTGTTGAACTCATTTTAATTTTTCAGATTTGAGTACTCAAAAGTTGTTGGTTTTTTTTAATGTGTTTTTGTTGGTGGTTCATTTTAGCCTCAATCCCTTCCCAGTGACAACCAAAAGTTTAGGTTTTGTACCTTCAACTCCGGTGTCGTCACGTTATCCCGTTGGCAAAACGTGGAACAGGCTCGCTTGTTTTTGGTTCAGCCCCAAATTTGTGTTTGTTAAAAAAACCAGTGAGGTTTTAACAATAGAGTTTGTGACATTAAGGTCTCCTTTTTGAACAAAAGACAGAAAAAATACTGAATACATGCTTAATCATTTTTAACTTAGCCTGTTCTGTTTTTGCTATGTAACTTTACAGTGTTTCACTAATTCAATTTCAATACGTTTTAGGACAAAGAGAGACAAACTTACAAAATATCAAGATTACTTTTCATAAAGAAACAAATTCTATTTCATTTTTTTTGTTTTCACCTATTTTTTTAAACTTTAGAGTTTAAAAAGGAGGGTTTAAAACCTAGCTTAGCGCCTGCTTGTTGAACACACATCAACTCAGTCGTCACTGATTTGAGACAGTATTTATTTACTTTTGGTAAGAACCGTATAGTTCAAAGTGAGTTTTTTCACTTTTAAGTGTTGTCAGATTTCTCGTTTAGCTACCTTCTGGAACGACACACTGTGCGCAATACCTGCTTGCTGACCACATGCATTCACAATAAGCTAATAAAAAAATTGATACTGGTATAAATGTACATAGATATACTTCTTTGAAAGGTGACATAGCGAAAAAGTATTTATTTTTATTGCTTTGTTCCCTCATGATTACTAATATATACATATATTGTACAGTCTCGATAAAGACAAAATGGGTTGAGAAAAAAAAAACTTATTTTGGCTAATGATTTCAAAGTCTGAGGATTTTGAGATGTGTTTGAATATATGGTGTACATTACTTTGTACATGTATGTTTCTTTTTCGGCTCATTGTATTATTATTATTTTTTTTTTCCGTTTTGCTTTCTCTCAGAAAAGAGGCGGGGCATGAGTGAGCTGAAGTTGCATGGACAGAAACCGACGAGTGTTTTCTTGCGTGCAGATGCATTGTAGAGTTTAGATATTTTTTTTTGTTTTTTCTAAAAAAAAAAGGAAGTTCAGAAGCCAAACCTTAATGCAATATGCACTCATGCTGGTTACATTTATCATTTTGCCAAAGATTCTTCATTTTTTCGTGCCGCTTTTCCTTTTTTATACCAAATCGCTTTTCTGTCTCCAGTTTCTTCAATTAAATTTGCGGACGTTTCTCAAAAAGGAGTGGACACACACAAGTGTTATGGGGTGTGTAGTTTACTCACTCTGCTTCAAATTGTTTTTTTTTTTATTATTATTATTCTTATTGTTTTTTTGTACCGAGGTCTCAGCACTCCAAAAAATGTGTCTGCCTCCATCGCCTGTTGAGGAAAAAACAAGCCTGCTGTGCATCGGAGGAGCACAAACAAAGCACTTATGTCCACAATAAAGAGGAGTGACATCAATTTCGTATGGGTGTCGGTGCTGGAGGTAAATAAAGTCCGACGTGTCTCACGGCGATGCTAAAAGCTCCACAGCTGCAGCTTTGTCCAACTGCCAAAGGTCTCTTTTGAGAGTCAGCGGATTATTTATTCTTATTTATTCTTTTAGTTCACATTTGTGTCACTTTGTTTTTGAAGCGTTGGCGATTTTCGGAATGTACAATGGCGCTTTGTCGAAAGCGAGGAGGGCACGCGGGGCTTGATTTGAGAACTAACAAGCTTCTTCCCATCTGTAGCCATTTGGAAAGAAAAAAAGATGCCATAATTAAATGTTGCCTAAATGAATATTTATATTGAATTGCATTGTACCTGTTGGCTTTGAGTCAAGAGCTACCATATGTAATTAAAAAAAAAAAAAAAGATTGTTTGACCTCTTGTACAGATGGCATTTGTCTGTTGTATGAATGTGTTGCCGAGGATGTACAAAAGAGTCAGATTTTGTTGCTCTCATCATTTACATTATACTGTCATGGCTTACCTGTTCCTAAGGAGAAAAAAGACATTAAAGCAATACAGATCAGTTACATTGGAGCTATCTGTTTGTTTATTTGTAACTTTTTTCCTTTTTTTTTTCCTTTTCACTAGGGCTTCCATAGTGTTCTGATTTCACACTATGGAAGCCCTGAAAGGCCAAAAGTGTGAAAATGAAGGTTGGAGCTAAAAACGTAATCAGATACTGAGAAGAGGTTTTAGCTCATTTTGGTAATCAAAAAAGCTTTTCCCTCCTGGAAAGGATCTTTTTTAGCTCATTCATGTTATTCCTGATTGGCTTTTGCGTCTTACATATGTTTATGGTAAGAAACACCTGCATTTCAGACGCTTCATAGTTTGACCCCAGAAACCAATCTCGAAATATGATCATTCTTCATCTCTGTCAGGTTCATATCTGAAATGATCTTGCTGAATTTAATAAGTAAATTCAGCACATATTTCTCTTTAGGCAATAAAAACGTAAAGGTTTACAAAACCTGCAATTGAAATCAAAGCTGTTTCTCATTACAACGACTTTTACCACTTTCTTCTGCTAATGTTCTGTCATAGGAAACAATGCTGTGCAAAGTTAATGGCAAATAAATTGAAAACTGAGCAACTTTCCAAATGGATTTTTACAAATAACTAAAAGCAAAATTCAGAGCAGACATATTTCTGAATCTATCCAACTGAGCAGAAATTCCCCTTCATTGAAGTGAATAAGCTCTAAAGTGGCCTGGGTTTAAAGCTTGAGTCTCGCCTTGCTTAACTAGAGCCCAGAGAAATGAGGGAAGGCGGTCGTAAATATAAAACACGAAGAAAATGTTAGCTTTCTCATGGCTGCAGACGGTGTTCAAACTCCAAAATATGCATGACACATTTCCCCTCTGAAGGATGGCGTAGGCGCCGTCGCTCTCATTTCACTGTGTCACATTAGGAGCTGAAAGGGAGGAAATCACTGGCTGAGAACACGCCGCCTTCCAGACAGAACGGAGCGAGGTGTCACCGCCGCTCATATCTGGTCACAGTTGATTCAAGCTGACCTTGAATTTAACGGTGAACTCTGTTTGACTGTCATTTATACTCTCTATTTCCAGCAGGTTCCCTTGTTTGGAAAATTGAGGACATAGTTACAAAACAAATACCCAACTCAAGATGGGAATTGTTGTCTAGACAGTAAAAAAATAAAAAATTCTTCCAAGGCCATCACAGCCCTCAAACCTAAACCTGTGGGGTAATCTAAAGATTAGACGTGGTCAAAAGTCACGCT
This sequence comes from Brachyrhaphis roseni, assembly GCA_903066815.1. Taxonomy (NCBI): domain Eukaryota; kingdom Metazoa; phylum Chordata; class Actinopteri; order Cyprinodontiformes; family Poeciliidae; genus Brachyrhaphis; species Brachyrhaphis roseni. The sequence continues at coordinate 37,623 of CAEFZY010057826.1, forward strand.
TTAAAGCTGTAAAATGTTGAGACAAAAAATTTTAGTTAAATAATATACAACTGAATTAAAATATCTATTTCTGTGAGGCGTTTTACACATACCAGGTTCCAGCAGAAGCTGTACCAAGAATTGTTGGGATACCGTATACCAGATGTTGGGAATGTCCATCCTCAAGTGTTAGATATGTGACTTCTTCTAACACCTGAAGCTAATGATTGTATTTTCTCTTCAGCCTATCACTGCATTTGGAAGACCTTACAAATAAATGTCCAAGGAATTAGACATCCTCAAGATGCAACATGCTCGACGACTGGAGTTGTCCAACCAACTTGGAAACCTTAGCTAGGCGCAACATCTGGATGTTAATTCAGAGGTTTTGGAATCGAGCCTTAAGCGGGATATCACATTTTGACCAATATGGTGGCTTCCAAATCTTCAACAATTAAAGTTGGAGCAAGAGGAATCCTTAAGACGTTTTATTGCTGGAAAAGATGACAGCTCAGCACTTCTCTATCATTTATAACTCACCCGACTTCCGGTAAGCTTCATAGCGCAGCTTCCTTCACACATTCTATCTGTCACAGCCTCGTTAACTATTGGGTAAAAAAATTGTAATGTTTAAAACTTCAATAGAGCGCATGCCTCCAGGAAGTGATCATTTCAGTCCAGATCGTTTGGGCGAAGCAACGTAAACAAGACAGGATAGACTGAAAACATCTTACGTAATTGAGCAGTTGTCTGTTTTCATAAAAACCCAGGAATGCATTTCCTTAAAATCTACCTTCCTCCCCTTTTCTAAAGTTCACGAATCCACTAACTTTGTGAACGCACTTTTATAGAATACACAAGGTCAGATTTGTTCCCTGTTTGGTAAAACACCCGACGAACCATGACAGACTCCGTCATGGTTCATCGGAGCCGAACAGTCTGCCAGAGGTCTCACCCAGGTATGACCTTCCCACACAGAGCAGACTCCTAAGTTTTGGAAAAACCTGACCCCTGAATGTTCGGATGTCACTGGACTGTAAATATTCAAACACGGGGGAAAATTCCCTTGGTCTGCTTATCAGATGGAAAAATCAACCTGCTTGTTTAGGTTTTGTGCTCCATCTCCGTCACTGACTTCCCAAAGAGACCTGACTACGTATTTGTTCAATAGATAGGAGTCACAGATGTAATCTCTCAGAGCAGAACAGAAGGTGCTGAACACTTGTGAACCTTGCTGCTTTTTTGACACCCACAGAGATTCTTGGTATTCTGATTTTTGTCTGTGCACTCCTGATGTTAAACAGAAATCTTTTCTGAAATTATTAAAAGTTAGTTAGTGATGTAAATGGGCTGTTAAAGCCAGAGATAATCTTCTCAGGAGAAGCCCTGATTTAGCCCGTTTGCTTTGAAAAAAACACTCCCACCTCCTGTCACATCGGCTCTCTGACCAACTCCCAGCTCCTGAGGGTTTCCTTAGGATAACAGAGCCGGGGTCAGGTTTGTTATGGGTGGAAACTGGGCTTCTCCTACACCCGACTTTGGCTTCACGTCCACATGTCGGTCGGTCGGGAAGAAGCCGTCGACTCCTCGGCCCTGAGACGAGCCAGCTGCTTTCCAGCCAAAACGGACTCTGCGAGGCTCGCCCAGTCCCCCGCAACAGCTCACTGACTCCCTTTGAGTTTCACGCTCGTGTGAAATCTCTCCACAACAGTGAATGTGTATTGGAGTCTCATCAGCTTTTGTGTGTGTGTCTGCTTGTCCAGACACATTTTCAGTTGGACGTGCAGAAGATTCAGATCTGATCCTACATCCAGTAGGACCAGGTTTGTGAGCCTGAGCAGAGTCGCTGAGGCTTCCCCGTCAAGCGAAGACTTGGAGCTGGAAGGAAACGTTCAGGTTTCATTGCACACCTCAACCCACAACAACAGTAACAATGGCAAGCTCTCTAACATCATGAGTTGATGAAGTACCATCAACTCATGATGGTACTTCATCATACCATCATGAGTTGGTATGATGAAGATTGTTTTTTTGTTTTTTATATATATATAACATTTTTTATTAGTTTTATGTTTTCACAAGCAGAGAAAAGAAAACATTGTACACTGTGCTGTCAATCACCTTACATAAGTATGCGATAAGAAAGAGAAACAAACATACAAAAAAAAACAAGAAACAACAACAAAAAAGGAAGCCGCCGTACAATGTCACATTCACGTTAGTTCATGTCTTCAATGGTCAGTAGACATTTACAGACAAATTTAAAGCCTGACATCAACATAATCACATCTAGCCGGATAATCAAAGAAAGAAGAAGATAGATGAATTGTAATACATAAAGAAGGTGTTCTTTAGTTAAGACCTGGTGAGTCCTTCCACTTTATAGGATTCTGACCTCTCATCACAAGTTGCGTTAACTCTTTAGGTAAGTAGCGAAGCATAGGAGACCACATATCAATGAAGTGTTTCTCATTACCCTTAAGAACTGCACTAATCCTTTCATGAGGGAGGACCCTAAATATTTCTCTATACCATTGTGTGATAGTTGGTGGTTTATCCTTAATCCAATTAATTAAAATGCATTTTCTAGCCAAAAGCAATAATTTGTCACAAAGTTTGAAGTGTGATTGTATCAGAGTGACTGATTTTGAAGGGAGGCCAAGAAGAAACAGACCTGGGTCACAGCTGATTTTTACATGAAACACGCCACTCAGCTCTTTAGAAATTGCACCCCAGAATCGTTTAATCAGTTTGCATTTCCAGAAATAATGATAATACTTTCCAACCTCTCTTCCACATTTATTGCATAAGGGAGAGCGCTGGCGATCCATCTTATTCAGTATAAAAGGTGTTATATGTAGACGATGTAGTATTTTATACTGCGTCTCTCTGAGCGTATTACATATAAAGGTTGAATTAACCACATTAATGGCTTCTTGCCAGTCATCCTCGATGTATACTGTGTCAAGGTCTCCCTCCCATTTCTGCACAATGTCCCTGGAACCACCTGGAGTGAGAGAGTAGAGCACTGCATAGAAACCAGAAATAAAATGCCTAGGATTTTTCCGGTCATAATGAAGATTTTATACCATTTGTCTTGTGAGGAACAAGAAGTAAGGAGAGACATCTGAAAATGTTTCTTTGTACACAGGAGACCTAGCAGACTAGCACCCCACTCAGGGATTTTACAGACAAAAATCCCAATTTTCCACACCATGACCACCAGCAGTGACTGCAAGTCTGTATCTCTTATTCTTGCTTTCAATCTTTGAATAATCGTGGCATGAGACAACTCTTGTCTTTGAATCATAGCTTAGGGTATATTTGGTGTTTGAACAAATAAGACGGGTATCATTGTTTGATCTGTGATTAGGATTGGCTCACAAAAATTGTCAGAAATGTAAAAATTTGAGTCACTCTGGGGCAAATATTATCATTTTTCCAGTCTGAGCCAGGTAGAGATCCCAACTTAATTCCCTTCAGAAGCTTGTAATAACTTCCTTTAGGAGATGAAACTCTTGTGGCAAGTATACACGATACTTTTTATCCTTCAAATAATTTCCCACAACATCATTTGTAAAAATCCTTCCAACGCATCAAGAATAAAAGAAAACCATTCGCTCTAACATTCAAGTGGACAGAAACTATAGTTTGAAGCGAAAACGTGGCCATTAACCCGGACTGACCTCACTTCAGAGTCGAGTTGGTGAATGCACCTGACAAGCACAAGCGGTCATAGTTTTGGATTGTCGCAACACAGTCTCTGTATTGTATTTCCAAAGTTAATAATTACTTTTCTTTGAAACGGGATTTTCTGGGGTTTTTTCTTGAAAAAAAGGCAGAGACAGTTACCATCGTGAATGAATGTGACCACCACGTTCAGTCTCCCTGTTTAAGGCAGCCCATATTCCATTACACAATCCTTATTTAGTCTGCGAATTTTGCCAACGGCAATAAAAATCGAGACGATCTCATCCGAGGGTGGAACAAACACTTCTCGTTGCAATCACAGGGACGTGACGATGCCAGAGAATTGCAAACTGTCTGTCTTAACACACCTCCAGGTCTCCTCCGATTTCTGCCGATTTAAAGGAACTTTCTTGAAATTAAAACCAGCTAACCCAATTTTTCATGAATTATGCCTGTTGTCTTATTCTACTTTTTCAAAACAAATGAGAATCTGTAAATCTTTTCATTTTAGGGAAACTGTCTCGCAAAGGGCATGATATTTTTCTTCATAAAAAATATAGCCTAAAACATTTTTGCTTTTTTTGTCCTTTGCCAATTACATTTTTCACCCGTTTAAACTCATCTGTAACCAAAACAACACAAATCTGAAAAAGGTACAAACATGAACATTTCATCGACATAGAAAACTAGGGGGGAAGCTAAAAATTCATTCAGATTTAAAGGAGGCATCTCGAACAATAACTGCCATCTAGTGGTCAATTTGGAAATATCAATGCTTTTAATTGCAAGGTCTTCTAAATATTTATCACATAAATTGGACTAAACTGCTTGTAAAGAGCACTATATATTGACTTCACCAGCAGAACGACATTTAATGACATTGAATTATGAGAAACTAATTAAAAACTGAATGTCCAAAAAAATTTACAAATATGTTAAGTCATTCTTTCAGTCAACTTTTAAGTGTCTAATAACTTAAGTAAACATTTTCTCATCCTGTCCATGTCACCTAGTGCAGTTCTAATTATAAACGTTCATAAATTACGCTTGCCTCATGAACTTCAATCATTTTCTATAAATCTGTACATTCTCATAAAGTTACATCTTATTCTATTGTCATATAAACGTCATTTTTAGGTTATTTAGAAATTTATAAAATCTGTGATTACCGAACGCTAACAGAGGAAAGGAAGGAAGGAGAGAAGGGCACAAGGAGTAAGGGAAAGTGAAGAAAACTTACACAAGGAACCAAGCAAAGAGGATGTTGACAGAATGAACAAAAGGAAAGAGACAAGGAGGAATGAGGAAGGAATGAAGTAAAGACGGAAGGACGAAGGGACACAATGAGGCAGAAGGAGAGAAAGGAGGACAAGAAAGGAGAGCTAGAAGAAAACAAAAAGGACACAATGAAGGATAGTAGGACACAAGGAGAGATGGGAGGAAGCAAAGGACAAAAGGAAAGAAAAGAAGGAGTCAAGGAAGGACAGAGAAAAAAAAAGATTTTTAAAAGCTTGAATAAATACAAAGAAATAAAAAACAAGGTTGGAAAGAGAGAAGCACACAGTGAGGGAATGAAGAAAGGAAATATGAGAAAGAAATGGGAAAGGAAGAACGTAAGGAGACAGGAAAGGAAGCATGGAAGGAAAGAGAGCCACAAAGAGGGAGAAGGATGAAAAGACAGAGAAGACAGTTGAATGGGGAATACAGTTTGAAAATAAAAATATTTTTTGCACTGATTCCTGAAAACTTGGAAAACAAATGAATTTGAAACTTTTCAGGAAGGAGCCTTGATCGATCTGATCGATCAGATCGATCAGAGGCTGAACAAGCCGTGGAGGAAAGTCTGAACTTTCCTTGAGAGAGTTTACAACAACTCCCATCAGGAATTTAATTCCTGCACTTCCAGGATCCCAAATCCAAAAGCAATAACATTAGTGGTCACATTTCAACGTGCACAGCGATTATTGATAAATGTCGACTGCAAAAAAAAAAAAAAAAAAATCAGGCTTTGCTTAAACTAGTCCCTAACTCCATTGTGGCTGTTCTACGCCGGAAAACAGCAAAAAGAAACAAAACATTTCCAGGAAAACAAGAGACCTGGCAACAGTGACACCGTCATCACTCATGCGAGAATGCTTTCTCAGAATCTGCGGTTTCTGCTCGCTTGAGATCGGCATGCAGAACACCTCCCGAGGAACGACGGATGGATTTGGCGCGGGAGGGAGGACACTCTCCGAGGAATGGCTCTGATTTACAGCCGGGAGCCTTCGGGCCCTCGTCCGGGGCCCGGACACGCCGAGGCTGAGGTTAGGCTACTTCCCTTTGTTTGGGTCCAGCTGGCGTCGCAGCACAATGCAATAAGTGATGGTTAAGCTTCTGTAAAGGGTCTTTCCCAGAATAAGTCCCGCTGTGGTCTTTACTGTGACTCCAACAGACTAAACGAATGCCTTGGTTTGTGCAACTGCAGCTACGCAGTGCCAGAAACATGCTTCCTCCCTTTACTTCTTCAAAATAATAATAATAATGTTCACTAATAGATCATAAATAGATTCAAAAATATTACTGCAGAGATTTAAATGTGAAAACTCTGTTCTGTTGGTATTAAAATATTTAGCACACTCATCGTCAACTAAACAATTTCTCCTGATAAATTCGAAAGCCCTAATTTACTTGACTGTTCTGTTAACTTTAATTCGAATAAAGTTCAATGTCTGTGTTGAAGTTTTGGTCGTTCTTTATATAGTATGACCTTTATGTAGCAGATCCATTTCCTCTCCTCATTCTCTCTCTTGTTTTTCAAAAGAAACTTTTTTGACAGAATGCCTGAACCTTCATGGTAGGTACAGATGGTTGTTCAAAAGTTTGCAACACTGACATCAAATACTAAATTGACGTTAACAGCCATTTTGTTTGACTCGGCTCACGGTTGCTTACAGCGCAGATAAACCTCATAGTGTTGAACTGTAAAATCTCAACACAGTCCACACCTCCAGGAGGCAAACCGTTCTCAATAGCCCAGAGCTCTGGAGGAATCTCATTTTTAACCCGGCTACTACTGAGGTCAATTAGGCAAAATCAGCAACAGAGTTAGCAAAACTCAACAACTCTATAATTGAAACCACGACTGAAATGTCTGTTCCAAAGAATCACTTCCTGAAGTGGAACCATCTATTTAGGTGTGCAGTAACTAATTAGAGGGTGTTTAGTGCTTTAGCATTAGTGTCTGCTAAATAGCATGTTGGTTTAGTACACTAGAAGAACTAACCCTTAAAGTAGTGCTTTAGGGATAGCACAGCTAACTGTTTAGTTTATTCCACCTCTGGTAACCAGTACAGAGAAACAAACAAAACCTAACAGACAACCAGTTCTTTTTGTTGGCCAATAAAAATAACTGGAGTCATTTTTATCCAAAGTCCAATTTATTCTTCACCACAGACAAAGAGCTGTTCTCAGCATAAACACCACAGAAAGAGGAACATCAGATTTTTTTATCTTTTTGGACATGGACACCCCGAGCATCAGCCAGGACGCACCGCAAACTAGTGGGCCTTAAGCTAATACTGTGGGTCAGCCAGCTTCTGTACACATGAAGTCGTCGGAATGTGATACAAAAGTGTGTGGGGGTGTGTGTGTGTTTTGTTTCAGGCAACAGACGTACTGAGAGTAGATGGAAGACCTTGAAGGTACATCTGTGCTCTCTTTCTCTGCTCTAAGATTATATTAATACAAAGAAAAGTTACATGAACTTCCATAAAACCTACAAAGTGCTGCACAAACTAACGAATGTATTTTTGCATACATCAATACAAAAGTGTTTTCTTGACAATCTCTCTTTGTGTACTTGCTCTACAGCAGGGATGTCAAACTCATTTTCATTTTGGGCCACATTGAGATTCTGAATGTCCTTAAAGGGCCGGTTGTGGTAAAATGTGTTAAAAACCATTAACAAACCTCTAAAATATGAATAAATAGCTGCCTCTGTGATCACTGAGTACTTCTTAAAGTTAAATAATGATGAATATCATTTCACATTTATAGAATCTGGCAGAATGTGGAAAAAGATTAAAAAAGAAAAAAAAAAAAGAAAAATTCTGGCTTTAATTTTCAGAATTTGGAAATTTTTCCCAGAATTTATCCTCAAGGTTTTGACCGTTTTTTCCTCAGAATTGATTTTTCCAGAATTTTTATCTTTTTTTCAAAATGTTTATTTTCTCAGAATGTTTTTTTGTTTTTTTTCTTGCAGAATTCTAACTTTTGATCTCAGAGCCGTAGAGCAACAAAACAACCATATAATGTGATCATTCAGTTTTGTTCTTGTCTAAATTGAACCTTTGTAATCTAGGTCAAAATCATTCGCAGAAATCATACTCACACACCTCTGTGTAACTTTTAATCAAGCAGTAAATATGTCACTTTTTGATACTTTTGAATGTTCGCTTTATGAGGGGTGTATTACTAAATGAGGGGTTTCATTTTGTTTACGCAGAGAACAGAATCTGCCCCAAAGTGAACTTGTTTTGCTGAAGATGCAAATAAAGTCAAGACCTTGCCCCAACTCATCATGGCAGACACACACGCGCCTCTAATATCTCTTAAAACCCCTTCAAGCTTTCTTTCTCGTGTCTTCCAGCATCAATTATGTTACATTCGCCCTCTTGTACGAACTTGTATAAACACCAGTTCTTGTTCTGCACCCCGTCTTTAAGGTTTTATACGATACCGTGCCGGAGTGCGATAGAAAAAGCGATGGTAGCACAAACTAAAGCTACTTGCGTGACTTATGATCCTTGAAGAGGAGAAGTCAAGGGCAACACAACAAGCGGGCGAATGGAAAAGTTTCCATGAACGTTGCAGATTCCTATCGGAAACGCGGAGATCATCACTTCTGCATCTTTGGGCGTCAAGGTGCGGAGATTGTGCCCTGATGACATTCTTCCAAATGTGCAAAAATGACTACAGTCACCTGACTGGAATGAAAACAAAAGGAACGTGTTGCTCTCTTTGTATCTGTTCGATCCCATTTACCTCCTCACATGTACAACCCAAAGGCATGTTGCCCTTCTGCCCATCAACTTCAGTCAGATTGAATAGATGGTGTCAGTGGACTTGCCTCAGATTGTAAGTTGGAGCAATTTCAATGTTTACAATGATAATGTTGTGATTATCAAGAAGAAATTTCCATAGCAACCACTGGCGGTCTGCATCTATTGAAACTTGATGCTGAAAGACGTTCTCTCTTTCCCTCTCTCTCTCTCTCCGTCATGCCTGAAACAACAGACTGATCATTTTGTTCTTGCAGTTTGTTCCTGACATCATCATTTGGGCAGAACGTTTTTCTTGTTTGGGATCCAACAACTTTTTGTGCGATTGGTCAGAACGTCAAAGTGGGCGTGGTTGATTCCTGCTCTAGGTTTCTTGTGAGGCGTCAAATGTCTTAGAAGGAACTTTGTTCTTTGCAGTATTGGCATTAGCTATGTGAGGAAGCATGAGCGCTACACAAGGCAAAGCAGTTTTAATTGTATGGTACATTTCAGCAATACAAAATTGCAGCGGAAAACAGGAGTAAATGGTCCCACCTAGTGCAAAAACATTGTTGTAAAGAAGCTATAGAAATGTTAAAATAAGTTTCAACCTCAACTTTTTCGTTTCCTCCGTACATAACGCATTCACACCAAAGAATCATAAGATCAACATGTCAAATCTACCAAACACAGAAAAAATGGCGTCTGACTTCAAATAACGTTCTAGGAGCTAAACATTGTCTCATTCTTGCATTTAGAAAACAGAACCTAACCTGAAAAATAAAGGTAATGTTGATATCCACGTCCAACCCCAAATCCAATTGATTTATTTATTAATTTTGAAGAGCAACTCACACTGGGTCAAACACTATTAACAAGAAGTTTGTTTTAAAAGATAAAGGTGAGTTATACTCTTCAAGTCAAGTCTCTATTAACCTAAATTAACAAGCTGCTTGCGTGAGGTACTATTGAATACATTAATCTTTTTGCTTTCATAGAAGCTAATAAAACTAATCGTACTCAGGAGTTGACAGAAATGGCTGCAGCGTGAACACAGACTCTGGTTTTAGGCCCGAGTGCTATACGGAGGTGCTTGAACGTTTGCAGTTCAAGCATCTGAGTCAAACTTTAATCTTTCCCGTTTTTGTACATGTGAAAGCAATAGCTGCAAAGCTTTCCGGGATTACAGCTTTCGGCACTGTAATATCCCAGGGATTATGCTGCTTGCACTATTTTTGGGGGCCAATTCGAGTGGTGCACTTGACCGTGGAGAGGATGTCGGATTATTCAACCCTCTGACAATAGGAGTGGATTACAGAACGTACGGCAGCAAAACTCTTGTAATCGTGTACAAAATGCATTAGCGCCCTGGTTAAATCAACGATCAAACTTTTCTGGACAGCTGAGTACAATCACAACCTAACAATCAATACGACTGGAAATCTGATTGTTTTGGGTTCTGCATTGAGATTGTGCGGTCCAGAACAGAACAGCAGCAGGATTTTTAAAAGAAATACTGTGGATTTATGGCGGTTTCCTTTTACATAAGCATCTTCTTAGTCCCGCAAACTCTCACTAACGCACTGACAAACCCATCCAGCTGATTCCACTCAACCAGGCCAGTGAAGCAGAGTTTCCACTGCTTTCTGCTCTCCAACCAGCTTCCTTCCTCCGGTGCGCGGTGGAGCGAGCTACAATTAATTACGAGGAAATATTATCCTTTTGCTAAAGGTTTGCACCAACGCCAGTATCCAAAGCAAACAGATGCTGTGTGTGCCTTGCACAACTGTCATGCCAAACGTAGGCCCACAGATCCCGTTAGAGCAGATCAGAGAGCGGAAAGACGGGATGTTTGTTATCATGCCTGGTACAGCTCCACAATTCCCCCATTTCCTTTTCACTTTTAGGCGGCTAGACCAACTAAAACGCAGCGGGAAAAGACGGGTTTTGTTGCATTCTCCGTTGTACTTTACAATATTCACAATCCCAGAGTTTTCCGAACAAACTTGTGCATGAGAAGTACTTTCCAATGTGCTGCGCGATAGCAGATGGTCGAGTGGGAGGGTCGCAAGTATGAAAACGTGCATAACGACATATCAACCTGTCAAAAAAAAAAAAAAGCCTGGGAAGGGAAATGGAAACCGCAACCACCAAGATAAAACATCCTAACTCTCGCTGCAAAGGTACAAAATTCAGTTTTCTTTCATAAGAAAATGTCAATGTAACGTAACCACTGAGGAAACTAAAGTAAAACCAGACAAACGTGTTCGAATACTCTTTATTTGGAGTCACGACAATAAATACTAAGACAACTATTTCATGTGAGTAAATTCAGTTTAGTCTGTTTCTGTCGATGAGATGCTCCTTCTGCTCACTTGGTTGTGTTTGAAATTACGACCGTTCTATTTAAAGAAAAAATATTTGGTTTTAATTAGGTATAAATCTTGTTTTCATAAGCTTTTTTTTTTAAATATTGTGTTAATAAACAAGATCCTGAATGTATTACCAATGACCATGTCAATGACTCTCTACACGGATTTTTGCTAAATATGTTCCCAATTAAAAAATATTTCTGTAATAAATTCTGGTTAAAATGCAGCTTTTCCATGGATTCATAATTGGTAATGCTGTTTAAATAGAGATTGTTACAGTAAAAAAAAAAAAAAATAGAACATTTGAATAGTAGAAAAGGTCAAAACAATTTATGTGTCATGTTGAAGTGGAGCCACATGATGGTGAAGGTTTAATGGAAAAAAGAGCCAGGAGAACACAAAGACAAGAACATAACAGGAGTGACTGAAAAAGAGTTGCATATAAACATTGGGGAGGCTAATGACTGAACAAGGAACAGATGGATGATTTGAAACGGTTTGCAGGTGTGAAGGGAGAGAGAGACAACGGCACAGCGGGCGAGGTAGAGTACACAAAATGGGTAACTAGTTGAATGTAGCATTAACAAAAAACAGAAAGTAATAAATAAAACTAAACTAAACTTACTTTAGTTTTAATAATAAAACTAAAGTAAATAAAGGACTGAACTAAGGTAAAACAGAAACATGGATGATCTAATTAAAGAAAAGAAACTAAGGAACACAGAAATAAGAAACAAACTCCAAAACAATTCAAACAACCGAAGACCCTGACATTGTGTTGGTCGCATTTTGGTTTTTTTTACATATAAAAAACCCTTCTAATTTAACAGTGGTGTGTAGACTTTTCATGTCCACCATAAGCACCTTTCAGTCTAACTTTAAAGAGGTCACTGGACACCCTGAACATTCCTCAGACATTATGACAAACTTTAAATTGATTCCAAATATTTTCCGTCTGGCCTGCTCTTAGAACAAATGTGTCCCTTAAGCCAGAGGTTGTTGTTTTTTCTCATGTCTTATTGTGTTGGCCTCCTGTTTATACCAGCTCTTCCATGGGGAGATATATCAGACTCCTGTATCTACACCGGATTTCTTTGCTTACATTGCAGACAGACTATGTGCGTAAGTGACTTTGCAGAATTGGCCGTAAGCAACTGCATGATCGAGCCAGCAGCACCGGCTGAATCAACGCGGAACGGAGCAGAAATAAAGACGACAAGAACTTTCTTATTTAAATCAGGAAGATATGAACTAAACTTGAGGAAACATCTTGACAAATCAATGCTTTCAGACTCCAACTGAACCATCATTTGACTCTATTAATATATATGTTTTTTTCTGACTAAGTAACCAAAATACAAAAAGTCATGAAAAACACAAAATCACAAAAAGTGTTTTTGGTCCAGTTCATGGGAAAATATCTAAATACACTTGAAAAAAGACAAAATGAACTTCTGAGAAAATGTTCAGCAACACAGAGGCGTTTAGTTTAGTAAATATCTGTGAAACGGGTCACAGATATTTCAAAAATAATAACAGACAGGAAGAGGCAAAAGCCCAACTGACTCATATAAAGCTTTCATCCAAATAGTGTCGAAAAAATATAATCCAAGAATTCGATCCTTCATCAGACGTTTATGAAATGCAGCTTGTTTTAAGTCAATAATTCCTTAACATTGACAAAACAGTGCACTAGCAGTGGAGGGATAAGGTATAAGATAACCCAATGTTAAGGAACTATAGAGTTTAAGCAATTTCCTATATCTTCCTTAAAAGTTAATTGTCTTATTTCAACTCTTCTAAGATACTTATACCAGAAACTAGACCAAAAATACTTGGTAAGATTTTGTTTCTTTTGGATTGTGTCTACTTTTCCTCACAATGCTACATTCACCTACTATCCAAATTTTGTGTTATTTTCTGTTATTTTGACCTCAGGTTCTCCAGCTGGTTTTATTCTCTTTGCAGAAGCTCCATCTGCTCTCACTTTAAGTTGACTGAGCCATCTTCCTCCAACATTTGGCTTTTCAAAGTCCTAGCCCACTAGGATCCAACGGGTACAACTGTATTTTTCCTTTTATCTCCAGCAGCTTAAAAAAATGTGCCTCCCCCTTTTCACATCTTTCTGCTTATTATCTTTCACAGCTGGGAGCTACTGAATAAAACTCTTTCAGTGTTGACACCTGTAGGTGCAGTTGTTGGGTGAGTATTTCCCTCAAGGGGATGTCTTGACAGTTGCTGTTGAGAGAAAAGTTGAATTATATATATATATATATATATATATATATGTGAGTGTGTTGATTTTTGTAGACGCAAGCCTTTGTGAGTGTGTTTGGTTTCCATGCCACGGCAGGAGTTTGCGTCGCTGACAGGGTTGATGATCATCTTGGACTTTGGCAGCTGCTGAAATTGCTGGCTTGAAGATCCTTTCCCAGTTTTTTTTTTAGCGGAAGCTTTTCCAAAAGAAAAGTGATTTTCATTGAGTAATGCGGCATGCTTAACGAATGAACCCTGCATCCGCAAGTTCAGACCACAAATTGGGTATTAAACTGGAATTCTATGGCAATATATTCGGGCCAAAATGAAGACAATCGAACACCCAACATGGCTACATCCTTGTAGCAGGAGGCTATTGACTCCGCCTTGAAGACATCAAAACAACAAATGAGCTCCTGTAAAACCTGACCAATAACAGACAGCTGGTAGCCTAAGGACTGTTAGGGCAGTTGATCTGTTTCTTTTGCTTTTGTTTTGTTTTGTTTACCCAGTTTCATATTTAAAGTGTAGAGTCATTGTAATTTAAATCCATGCTCAGTTTTTATATTCATTTTATTATAAACTGAAGTGAATGTAATGAAAAAATCAGAGAAGTTCAGAGATGTAAGTCTGGAAAATTCTGGAATTTTGCCTTGTATTCCTGGGTTTTGTCAGGACCACACAGATTCTGACCAACACTGCATGTCACATTCTGCTTCCTGTAGCCCCCCCATCACTCCCCGCTCTCCCCCCTCCTCATTAAATGCATCATTTGCTGCAGTTTTTCCAACCCTCATCTTCCTCTGCAGTCCTCTCTGCAAATCCCGGCTCCCTGTTGATTTGCGGCTTCTCGTTTCCCAAACGCGCATCACCCCCACGTGCAATTTGGCGTTTGTGACTGCAGTTTCTGTGTCGTGGAAATAAAAGTTGCAGTGTCATCGTAGCAACTTGGTGAATCAGACGAACCGCAGCCAGATGGTTTCGAGTAGCGGGGGAGTTTTTGGTGGAGGGAAGTTCTGTCTGACAAATGATTTGCTGCCTATCTTTACTGTAACCTGTACACAATAACACCATTGATGCTGTGCAGCCATTCATCTGCTTTAATGGTGCTCCACTTCCCGAACATGCAGTAGATTTCTGGTGGTCTGGTCATGATGACCCATGAAATCCTTTTTTTTATCCCCCTGGGAATTTCCCCGAAACTTCTGCAGGTGGACCTGAGCTCCTGGGGTTTACCCACTTCAACTATTGACTAAAAACAAGCATGTAATGCTACCATAAAGAGTCAAACTGGTAAATATTTTCCATCTCTCACTTCCCTTCCTTTTTTACACGTCAAAACCACCGAATTCTCCGTGTTGTTCCATCCCGTAGAATCGCTGTAAAATATACTGACATAACATGTGGGACTATAAGACAACAATCTCAAACGTATCTTTTCCTCAGCGATTTTCCCCTTAAATGTGAGGAAAAGTTAACATATACAAGTTTCAGTCGCTGTCACCAAGACGGACATTCTTGGATTACTCAGACACTCCCGGCTGTGCTCCCTTAAACCAGACTGCATTCTGGGAATTGATTTTTATCTCCAAATGAATGAGTCGGATGCTGGGGGAGGGAAAAAACTTGCTGGATCAGCACATTTTCGTCAGTTTGCTTGTCTTTGCTGGTTACAGTAAGCTCTGACTGTGCCATGAGCGCATCCGTCATCAAAAGGCCTAAAATCAAGTCCATACACATTTATTAGGAATAGGGGATTCTTGGGGCTTTTACTGCAAATCCACTGATGATAGCTTCGACACATAAAAAGTGGAGAATCTGTATCCAGTTTGATCTTCGGTGCCTGAGTCAATACCTTTCAGTGCCGTTACACCTGCAGGTTTTCTATTGTATGTCTCTACTGGCAACGCGGAGCTAAAGAAAGTCCTATATTTCAATTTCGACTTCCTGTGGCTTTCTTTCTGCTGTTCTTCCACAAAACCTAAATTTCTGGACTTGTCCTGCCTATAAACTCTCCCAGCCGAGTCATGAATCGCTCTGCAGCTCCTCCAGAGTTCCTGCTCTCCTTGCTCCACAGCCGTGGACTGGCAGGTTTGCAGCTGAGTCACACTTTGTGTTGGTTTACCGTGGAGTCTGCTCTCTACCAGTAATGTCTACCAGGTCAAATCCACTTCCCAATGGCTCAGAAAAACTAAAGGTAGGTCTTTGAAGTGGCCTAGTCAAAGTTTTGACGTTGATATGATCCTAAACAAGCCCTTAAGCCTCCCAGTGTGGCTGTGTTAAAACAATACAAGTTATACAATATAAGTTATGACATCACATTCACATTTCCCAACTCCCTGCTGGCTGGAAGTGCATGAAAGCAACATAAAAAAGTTAGATATGTATTTTTAATCTGCATTCCACCTCCCTTTGCCCATATTCCCCACAGCAACTATCCGTTTTTCACAAAGCGTTGGGCTGGTTTGGAGAATGTTTCACAAACAAAACATCTTCATAGCTATGAAATATTATCGTTCAGAACATGTGGTGATCTCTGGTGTCCAATAACTAGAAATTCCCGGAATCTTGGTCTGCTAAAATTCCTCGAAGTCGTTGTACTGGACAGAGCAAGAGCTCTCAGAAAAACTTCCTGAAGGAAACAAATTCACATTTTTAAATCATTTGCATCGTGGTGTTAACTGTTCGAACTTGAGTTACATTGGAAGTCAAAATATGTTGAAAATCGCAATGCAGTTGCAGATTTCATTGGAAAGTACAAGAGTTTTGAATCAGGAGGTCCTAATCTAAGAAGATAATGTATTACTTCCAACACAGAACATGTATGGTTCTGGTTGGTAAACCCGTGAAAGAACCGTACAACTTAATCTCCTCAGATATTCTCTTCACAGGGCCTATTTCCATGTCTGGATCACATTTCCCGTCATCTCTTCTCTTGTAATGTAGCACGTTGGCCCAACATCCAGGCAAATCAGAGAAATGTGACACTTCTGAGCTGTTTCCCACAGATCGTATTGGGTCCACCGAAGCATTTTTGTGCTGAGCTTGCATCTCTTCTCTGCTTTTGATTAGCTGCACCGCTCAGACGCCGTCCGAGGCGACTCAAGCTCCGTTCCTCTCTCCGAGCATTTGTGACAGCGGCTTTAGCGTCTTTTGACAGATAAGAAAGTGGGTCAGGAAATGAAAGCCAAGCTGCAGATAGAACAATGTCGGAGAACACGGAGGGAGTCAAAGACGAGAGGGCCGAGAGATTAAGGACGTGAAGATTATTGTTGGCATTAGAGCTCAGAGAAGAAAGTTTCCCATAAGAGTTTTTGAAACTTGACACAAACGCTCTTTTTATAGATTTAGATATTTCTCCCTGGAGGCCTATACTTTCCCTAAAACCCTGAGACTGACTGACTTTTCAAGCAATCAGCTGAAACACGTCTCTCAGCCCATCGCGTACGTTTCATGTTTTGTTTCTGGTGCAACAGAAGCTGAAACCAGCCCAGCCCCTGCAGGGTGGGGAGCGTGCAAGAAGCGGCAGCATGACATCACTTGGCTGCTGGAAGTGTGTTTTAATTCACACTTTATTTCCTGGCTGTAAATCTTCTAACACTCTCCGCAGTTTATGGCGTTTACCTCAATAGTGCAGGGGAGTTGAGGCCATAATCAAAGAAGTTCTTGGAGTATTTCCGGTAGTTGCTTGAGTTGTCAATGTCAGTAATGCTGGTAACATTTCATTTCCCTTTTTTTTTTTTTTACAGTGTTGGAGGGACTTTTGAGAGACAACAACTAAAACATGACTTAGCAAGTGTGGTAAAGGCGAATCTTACTCTTAAGGAGAGGAATTGTTGAGTAAATGTGATAAGGTCTGTCCTTTGTTTTGGAAGTATTTTGCCTAGCTTTTGCAGAAATGTGGAAATGTTAATCTTAGGTTCTAAATTTTGAGGATTATTTTCAGTCTTGTTTAACCAATGTCACAAAAGATTAAAGCTTTATTTAAGGCAACTTCAAAGTCTGGGAGTTCATACAAGTTTATGAGGTTGATGATCAAACATCTTAAAATATGGCGAGTCTGCGTTTCAGGCAGACAATGGATTACATTTGATGAGAGAATGTTGGACTGGCCCTTTAAGGACTGAAATGTTTACTTGCCTGGGATGGAAGAGTTGAGACTTCCCTTGGACCTGCCCTTCAGATTTTTAAGAATTGACTTGTACTTCAGGCATTTTGAGTTCAAGGCTAGTCATGACTTGGACTTCAGAAAAGAACATACCTGCACTTGACTTTGGCTTGCTTTTCCAGGAAGGATGGGAAATTTGACTTGACATGACCCATTAAAGAAGACAAGCTTAACTTGTCCTTGACCCTAAAAGACTTTTGACCTGACTTGGACTTGACCTTCAAAGATTCAGCTGCTGACTTGGACTTTGAGCAATAGACTCAGAGCTTAATTTGGACTTTCCCCGTACAGACAGAGGACTTTCCTATGGGCCTTAAGATTTGAGTTAATGACATGTTTATCTGCCATTAAGCTAGCACTTTGCTCATATTTTCTGAAAACAAAAGGATCTGAACAGAAGAATGAACAAAAACCAGCATGCGTTGTAATGTAGGAAAGCCTTACCATTTCTACAGGTGTCTGTGTAGCTTAGGTCCAAACTAGGCAATGAATCTCCAGCTGCTACCAGCTCAGCCACCCCCACACCCACACACACACACTGTATTGGCACATGCTCCAGGAAAACACTAGACTGTAATAGATCATCTTGATGAGCCATCTTCTGGAGGTTTTCCAAGGGAAATAAGTGGGAAATTTCTGCAGAAAGTCCAAAGTGACTATCATTGACATTTGTCCTTTTATAGAAAGCCCTACTGGAAATTTTCAGCACAGCAAAACATGTCCTTAATCACTCCAAGCATGACAAGTGTGGACCTTGACAGTATTAGCTATGTTGAAAAGAGTGATTGTGGAATAATCCAAGGCCTTTGTTCCTTAAGACCCAGGTGTTGCACCATTGGAGAGTTTGGTTTAGTTAAAGCAACACAGTTATTTGGTTAACTTTTCCCACTCTGCAAATACAGTGTTTGTCTTCTTTGTTTGCATGTCACCATGTGAAATACTGGACTGTGATTGAATACAAACAATATTTAACAAAGGCTGAACTCAAACAACCTAGAAGTAAAAGTCAGGTTGTTGTTTTCTAAAGCAGAGATTTGAGCAAAAATACATAAGGTTGAAATGCTGTTTCCATTTTGCATCTTTGATTTGCTGCTCAGTGTTCACAACAGTAGAATTACATAAGATTTCAATATACATTTTTTCAGCCTCATGCCACATCACACAGAATATCTTATTTTTTTCATTTTCCTTAGTATGGATTCATTTAATTTAAACCTAAAAATTGCTTGGTTTCCTGTTTTCTAACTAATGCAAAGTTGCCTCGACTCGTTGCTATAAATATCAGGATATCCAGAGCAAATCCTGGAGCGAAGCTGATCCTGGGTCAGCCCACTAACTGAACCACACTGTTGACCAGGGGCCTCGTGCATAAAAGAGTGCGCAGTTTTCACACTAAAACTTGGCGTACGGGAAAATGTAGAAAAGTGCGGCGCCGGTACCGGTACCACACGGCTCTTTAAGTTTTGCTCAGAGCTCCAGGATGATCAGTCTGGATTAATCTAGACGCTCATAAACCATCATCAACATTTCCCAGCTGATCAATATGATCTCTGATCAATTGCTCCCTCTGAATCCTTCCATTGCCAATGTTCTCCATCAGAGCCAAAGCTCCACAATTACGCAGCTCACCTTTGCGTAATATATATGTGTGATTGCATACACACCTTGATCACCTTGCAAATAATCAAACCTGTTGATTATTTTGAATCAGCAGGTTTGAGTTAATCTGCTGATCCAATTTTAGTGAGAATGAAATGACTCCATAGATGCATTTCATGCGCTTGTTTTGTGCGCATGCATGAGGCCCCTGAACCCTTCACTGCACATGTTACACTGCATAAAAGAAAGAAAGAAAGAGTTACCTTCTCTGGGTATTAAGGTACAAAGAAGAAGAAAACATCCTTGAACTAAGGTTGAGCTCAAGTAACATTGGATTAAAATCCAGCTTGTGTTCAGAAGCAAAAGATATTAGGTAACGTTTCAACCCTGCAGCTAGCATGTATGCACATATTAAATCTTAAGCTTGACTGCGGCAGAAATCCAAACCTTCCACACCTGCCTAGAGCAGCTTCCAGTACTTAGCTGCATCTCTTCTGCTGGATGTAGTTAAAATATTTCGACCATGAATTCTCACAGCGGCCGAGTTCCAGATTGAAATTCCTGATCGGTTTGTTTCCAGGCTTCCTGAAGGCCTTTAAAAAAACATTTCTCGTACTTTGACTGTTTTATCTGAGCCTTTCCTCACCTTGTTCTCGGTCTTTTAAAGTTGTGTCACAATTGAATCTCGTCTCGTTTTTAATGAATGCACACGAGACTGGTGTAACGATCAGGTGTTAAACACCGAGCTTTTTTTTTTTTTGTCTTCGCCGCCCGTGACGTCCCTCGACACCCGATACGGCGTAAAGGTCAACACCGAAGGCAAACAAGAGTTGAATGATCCGAAGAGAATTTGCCAACAAAATTTCAAAGAGGAAGCGAAACTTGAGTCGACAAAGGAATAAAAGCTGCAGTCAGGGTGGCTTTGAAAGGTCAGTTTCAGTGCTAATTGAAATGGCAAACACTGACTTCGGATTTATACACCAAGGTTAATTTACACAGCGATACAGGGAGTAGAACAATGTAAACAAACACAATTATATCACGATTCTTTGTAGCAAGAGTTAAGGACAGGTTCTAGATGGCCTGGGTGAACAGTTGAAGAACTGTGAAATGTGTTTTGGTCCGTGTGGAGACTGTTTGTTCGCAACGCAAACACACTCATCATCTGAACCCCTCATATCTGCCAAAACACCGAGTGAATTACGAGCTCTCTCATGAGAGCGCACCACTTATCTCCCCGGACCTCACCGAGTCATAAAGCCAGGTCAGTCTGAGTGCAGCTTGTGAGCCTGATCTGGAACTCCGAGCCCATCTTTAAAGAGTCCATTTGTTATCGTCGAGCTGGAATGTCTCAATGTTTAAAGCAGGAATACTTTGGCAGAACAGTGGACCAAATGATATCTGAGGGGAATTAGAAAGCGCTCTCGTTTCCCAGGCAGGAACTCTCCCTCAACTCTGGAAGACGCTGAACATTTTCCTTTGAGTTAACCTTTACCAAACTGTAAGGACTGTTTTTTTATGTCCATATAGTAGCCCACTGGAGCAAACCATCACAGGTGATATCAAGACTAATTCCAAACTGCATATTTTGAGAGCAAAGACTTGTGATGACTTGTGATTGAGCTACGATAAAAGACATTTCTTAGAGAACTAGGTTGGTTTAAATCCTAGATTCCAGTTTGTTCATGTGAACAATAAATCTTCTTTACACTCCAGAGTTACTTTCGGAGTACCTCAGGGCTCTGTGCTTGGCCCACTTTGCTTCTAGTTGGTGCAATAATCACAAAAAATGGGACACATTTAAGCTATAATGCTGATTATACACACTCAGCTATATTTATCTGTAAATCCTGATTATCCTAGTCAATTAGGTTAGGTTGGAAGCCAACAAACTTTAATGTCTGTGATATTTTTGGCCAGGACATGTCATTTAAATCCCACATTAAACAAGTTTTTAGGATTTCCTCCCCCACCCCCCTCTCTGAAATATTCCCAAAGTTAGAAATATCCTGTCCAGGAAAGACGCTGGAAAACTAGCTCATATATTTGTTACTTCAAGACTAGACTACTGTAACTGTTTGCTACTGTAAAATGTGATGAAACGCCTTCAGCTAATACATCAGAGATCTGATTGGTCCACATGTTCCTATCAGAGCACTTCCCTGTTTGTTACTGCTGGTTCCTGGAGGTTCTAGCAGTAGAATACTGAAGCAGACTGCAGTTTTTACACAGCAAAAATTTGGAATAAACTTTCTATACAAGTCAGAAGCTCTTTAAGAAGAGGCTAAAAACCTTTTAATTTGCTGTCGCCTACTGTTAACCCTTAACTGTCACCCTGAAAACACCAGCATGTTATCCTGTGGGTCCATGAGGACTTTATTTTTAAATCTCTTTCATCTAAATCTGTTTTGATGTGTTTTGTCTTAATGTACGGAGTTGCTAACTTCTGTGTATCAGCATGTTGAATTGCCTTTCACTGCAAGTTGCTTAATAAATAAAGTTGTCCATACCTCCACCAAAAAACAGAAGCATATCTATGCAGCAATCTCCACTCTGTTCTATGCAGAATGTGCTAAAAAATATCCACATCTAACACCAGAAATTTAAGATGATCGGTGTGCCTCCAATTCTCCACTAAGAGAATTTGAGGTTTCATTCAACTGAATGAAAATGTGCCCAGTTTATGTTTTTTCCCCTGTAGGTCTAGTAAAACATGCAGCCATGCACCTCAACGCCTCCGTGCAGAAACACAGACAAGTCGCCTTCAGGAACATCACTTCAGGTCTGGAGGCGTGCCAGGCCCCGCCCCCCGCTGAGAAATCAGCATTGCAGGCGCACGGAGTTGACAAGTGCGCCTCCCCCTCCAAAACGTTGTTTGACAAGCCCATCTTTATAGGCTTCGCCGGAGGCAGTTTCTTTAAAAAAAAAAAAAGAAAAGAAAGAGGAGGAAAAAAAAAAAGAAAAGAAAGAGGAGGAAAAAAAAAAAGGGTAAGCGCAAAGCCGCAGATTCTACATTCTGCTCACAGTGCGGGTGAAACAACCTGCATAGCCGCAGAGGGAGTCAGTGGGCTCCTCGGTTCAGGAGGGAAGCGGCGCTGGCTGAGCATCTCTCTAAGCTGTCTGGATAGTTTTGTAGGATTTAGATTTTTCACACTGACTGTTGGTTTTTTGCGCATCAGATGCGCCATTCCCTCTGGATTCACAAAGATTTCCCTGCAACTCGCAGCTGATATTCTTCCTCTCCACCAACCTGCAGTTTTGTGTGTTTTTTTTTTTTTTTTTAAATTTTCCTTCATAAGAGGAGAGAAGCGCACGATGCTGCTGGGAGTCCTCTTCCTGGCGGTGCCTCTGCTGAGCATCGCCGCCGGCGGCGCGTCCTACGTGCCCTGCGAGCCGTGCGACCCGAAGGCCCTGTCCATGTGCCCACCGGTGCCCGTGGGCTGCCAGCTGGTGAAAGAACCCGGCTGTGGCTGCTGCCTGACGTGCGCCCTGGAGGAGGGCCGGGCGTGCGGCGTGTACACGGGGCCGTGCGCGCGCGGGCTCCGCTGCCTGCCGAAGAGCGGCGAGGAGAAGCCGCTGCACGCGCTCCTGCACGGCCGGGGGGTGTGCGCCAACGAGAAGCTGCACAAGCTGCAGCATCCACCCAAAGGTACGAGACAACACCAAGTCACGTTTTGCGTTATAACATAAAAATAAATAGAGGGATTACTACAGAAAAAATAAATTAACAACTGGATTGCATTCTAATTGGGGATGGACGGCTGACATCTGTCATATTACCCAGAAGTCTCTATTCAGGTGACCTCTTGAACTCTTTCAACAATCTGGCAAAGAGTGCAGGTCACCTGTCATCTTGGTCTGAGAGAGTTTATAGGGTACAACAGAAGGTTTCCATGACGCCCTGAGCAACATGGACGCCTTAAAACAGGGGAGCAGATTACAGGTGGCGGCTCTTTCTCAATGGCAGAGTCATTGTGTCTGCAGCTTTTCATGCTGTAAAGTCATATTTTACTCAGCTCCCTTCTGTTCGGTTCTGTCCTCTCTTTCATCCAGCTTTTCCCCGTCCACCACCTGTGCCTTTCCTCACATCTGATCCCAACTTTTTTGTTCTCTCGCCATCAGAGCATCTTCTCCTCTTTCACCTATCTGGCAACGGTCCCTCTCCATTCCTCCCACCCTCTCCCCCCTGTCTTGTTATTTTTCTCTTTCCATTCCCACGTCAACCTTCTCTGTTCTGGCTGACGGTTCGGGTTCCTGCACGTTGTTTTCTGGTTCTACACTGTAAAAATAAATAAATAAATAGTGGGTATTAAATTAGAGCCAATAAAATCACCTCAGTTTTAATCAACTGTAATATTTTGCAAATCCAACATTTAATCCCTATTAACTTCAAACAAGATTAACTAATTTATTTTTGTAACACAGAAGCATTCGTTAAATTTAAATTAATTTAGAAACAGCAGTTGCATCTAAAATTTTTGTATGGGTTTCATTATTTATTAATATGTCAAGTTATTAAAGGTTTAGAAATGCTAAAGGCTGGTTTGGAGTAAGAATTTCTATTATGTGCGACATTAATTCGATGAGAGACGAAGCTATTGTTAAATTGACATTGCTAGCAAGTTGAGCCCCATTAGCCCTGAGGCTGTCATCACCAATAAACAGCACATCTTTGCTAATGTTATCAGTAAAAATATTATTTTTCCACCTTTTATAAAGTACATATATATAATTTCTATTGAGCTTCACCTAGTTTTGCGACAGGGCTAATGCTATTGTCAAACTCGCTAGCAGGCTAACCCTCTTTAGCTCCGGGGGTAAGCCTTTAAATGGCACATCTTAGCTTTAGTTGTCAGGTCAGAACAGATTTTCAAAGTTTGTATTAAGCTTGAACCAGTTTAGCAACAATGCTAAGTCATGCTAAAGTCAAACTTGGTAGCAAGCTAAGCCTATTAGCTCTGAGGCAGCCGTTGTAAGATTATTCATAAAACAGTTTTACCGTTATTTTCTGGACAATTAACATAATATTTCATAATATTCTTCAGTTTTCTGCTGCTCTAAATATTTATCAAGGATTTGCTATCAAAATAAGTACAGCTTGATTGCAAGTTAAACATTAGCATTAAAACCATTGTTAAACTAGCTTAAGCTGTCAACTTTTTTTTTTTCAGGTTTTCATTCATATTGGCCTTCATGTTCTTTGCTGGACATATTCAACATTTGACTAAACCAGCATCTTCAGTTATAAGGATATTTGCAAAGAATTAGTTACCAAGATGTCACACAAAATCTAAAATGTAATATTCTTGATTGGATTTTTTTTTTTTAATTAATAATCAATATTAAATAACCTCCAAAAATAATTTTCATAGTGCACAGTGGGAACATAAATAGTCTGATAGACTTTATTAAACCTCTGTGACAGAATTTAGGGCACAGTGACAAGAGCTTTTAGAGTAAAATCAAATATGAGAAGAAATCGCCACAATGTTTTCATTTAAACTTCAGATTAAAATGAATTCCACCCCTAAACAAAAGTAACAGGTTGACTTTTTTTTGTTCTTTTTCTTTGAACCATTTTACCAGCTTTTCTTTCCTCTTTGCTGCCTTTCCCACACAACCGTCTTCCCTTCCTCTCACCGCTCTTTTGTTAGGCCTCTTCCTCTGTCATTCCACTCTTCTCCGTCCCTCCGCCCCTCTTCATATCAGGCTGTGCCATGATTCAGCAGAACGCAGGCTGAGCGTGGGTTTTACATATCTGCCGTCTGTCTGCCTGTAAGCCAGCTTTCCATTAGCTCCTGCAGTGCAGGAC
This sequence comes from Brachyrhaphis roseni, assembly GCA_903066815.1. NCBI lineage: Eukaryota > Metazoa > Chordata > Actinopteri > Cyprinodontiformes > Poeciliidae > Brachyrhaphis > Brachyrhaphis roseni. The sequence continues at coordinate 62,520 of CAEFZY010057826.1, forward strand.
TGTTGCTTAAAAAAACTGAACCGGACCCAAATGAAGACTTCTTCAAACTAAAGGCACTTGAGGAGAATTAGAAACTGAGCCAGAGGGCATGTTTGAAATTCAGATCAGACACCAGCTGTCATTTATTGCTTCAAACATGAATATTTAGTTGCGTCTTTTAGTTGGATGGGTTCCTTCCTATTTTCCAGATGATAAATAAAAAAAACCTGAGCCAAGAAATGGCCAAAAAGCAGGTTTAACAGCAAAAAGAGAGGGAGGAATGACAGATCAGTCAGCCCAGGTCAGATAAAAGCAGCGTGAGGATTAGCAAGTGAAGACTTGATTGGACTAACACTGGCTGATGACCTGCCTCAGCAATTTCCCAAGTGAAGACAAAATGGGAATCATCACAGCAACGGGATGAATGACATCATCGGACATTGTCGTTGGTGGAGGGGGCTTGGTAGGTTTTAAGAGGCACGTATTCAAGGAGGCCGTGGCCTTGTTTCATCACTCAGTTGGCTTAGTAGATTAGCGATAACGTCAGAGGTTGCCATAATGAAGCGGAAGCGAGCGCGTGACACAGCAGTGGAAGTGGGCCAACCAGAGCTTAGGTCATGCTGATGTCCAGGGCTGTAAATCAAATGATGTGTCAGTTTTAAAAAGTGTCCGGGACAGAAAGCCACATCCACTCCGTCTGTGGTCGGCAAAGGAGCTGCGGTTGCCTGAATAGAGGGTGGGGACAATAAGGGAACGGGGCGAGTGCTGAGGTCTGTGTTCGACACCCCGACATTTTGCAAGAGGGATGAAAGAGGCAACGTATGCAAAGGTTTCTGGGGGGGTGTGGGACCCAAAAATGGGTTGTGGTTGCTTCTGGTGGTTTGCCACATGACAGGGGTAATAGTATGTTTGCACAGGCCTGGGTGCCAGTCTGAGACTAAATGTCTAATTTAGGTCACTTGCTATAAAAGTTTTAAAAGCCCTGGTCTACATATACTCCAGACTGGCAGCCTGACTTGCCATAAATGTAGCCTCTGTCCTTTCTTATGTCAACACATTCAATCTGAAGCTGGCTTGTAGCCACTAACTGTGCTAAATCAGCATTTAGCTGCTGCAGTGAAATCATCACCTTGTGTTGTGACGTTTTGAGACGGGTACACTCCTGACTCGTGGTCGCATGCATGAAGTTTTGCTTTTTCATTTGAGTCTTTCTTAAGAGGTGTAGCTCCAGATAGCAGGGCTCTTGATTTTCGCCCGTCTTCAGGTCTTCTTATGACCTAAAGAATGCTTTGAAGCCCTGGATAATGACTAATATTACACCTCTGAGGGACAATTGGTGATGGATCTTTTAATCTTCGTGAAGTCCCATGACAAAATACCTGCCATTTTGGAGAAAACGTGTTTCTTTGTTGATATCAGTAATTCTGAGTAAATGAACCGTCAGCAGGACTGAAGCAAAGCTTTTAGCTAATATTACATTTCCTATTGTGTTCATGAAACTACAATAGCAGGAATTTTTAAGCAACTTCTGCTTCAGTATCAGACTGCGAAATATTTTAAAAGTGACAATGGATTTCATTGTAAACGTAGCTTCTAAGTTGATGAATGACTCCCCACCTCTTGTGTGTCTTTCTTTCCAAACACAATATCACCGTGATGTGATACAGACCCAGTAGAAACCAAGGTGCCCCTATATGGAGATCACATCAGCAGTCGGAAGATTCACGCCATGAGGCTAGCCAAGGACCGTAAGAAATATTTAGCCAGGCCTGGATCAAGCAACAACCGAGAGCTCCCGCCGTCTGGCCTGGACAAGGCGGAGCCGGAATTTGTAAGTCGTGTGACGATGCAAAATATTATCTGTTGTTGCAAACTTGACCTCAGGGTTAAAGCAAATAAAAGGTAGCATAATTAGTAGTGTACATTGGTCTTAGCAGCCCACTTTCAATGAAAGGCCAGGTTCAAATTGAGTTGCAAAAGTCAGATTTTTAAGAATTTAAATGTAGTGTTTGGTTTTAACCTCCAACTGTTCTTTGTGTGCAGGGGCCTTGCAAAAGAGAACTTGATAATCTCATTCATGGCGCTTCTCGGGTCCTGAGCGCTTCTTTGTACATACCCAACTGTGACAAAAAGGGATTCTTCAAGCGCAAGCAGGTTTGGATACATCTCTTAATGCTCTCGATTTCATTCAGTGACACAAAAGTGCACGACCAACCCAATCGCACCTCCTTTTTGTCTTGCAGTGTAAGTCGTCTCGCGGTCGGAAACGGGGCGTCTGCTGGTGCGTGGACCGCTTTGGCAAAAAAATCCCAGGTAGCAACTCTGCCCGTGGAGAACTGCAGTGCAAAGATCTCGACAATGTCAGCAACAGCAACGAATGAGAGCAAACTGCCCAACATCTTCTTAAAACCTGCCAAACAAGCTAGAACACTTTATGACTGACAATCAGGAGAATATGGCACAAACACTTTTACTTTTTGTTGATTGTGATGGACTGCATTGTCTGTTGTAGAGAGGAGGCAAACTTTATATCCTATATCAAAGAGAAATATATAGAGAGAGTTTTTCTTTTGTTTATAAAGTCTGTTGCAGTTTATATATATTTTTTGAAATTATGAAAAGGTGACAACACATATTCTAAATGTGGCTAACTATCAATATTTTTCAGTTGATTTTCCTGATATTGTTGAGAAGGGAGTGTGGCCACCGAAAATATGAGACATCTGCTAAAATTGAATGAGTTTTGTTATGATTAGCAGCTTTTCAAGGTGCAATATGATGGATATTTGGGAGTCACAAAGTCCAACATAATCTCACTTACACTATTCTTGATATTAACCATCATAGGAAAAGTGCTTCTGGAACATACCCATAATTTGTTAGCTAAGATGTTTTTTTATGCATATATTTAATTCAAAACATGCATCAATGAAAGAATTAGTGCTTTCGAGGCATAAACATGATTTTGTCTGATAGTTAAGTAAATTGAATTCACACGTTTTGGTTCGACAAGGTCGTTTATGTTGATTTAGCCTTAAAACCGTAACCTGTCACTCTTTTCCATTACTGTGCTAATTAACTATGATTAGCTAATTAGCACAGCTAATCGTAGAATTTTATATTTTAATTTAACTGGCTTTCAGAACTTAACAAAAAGCTAAATTTAATTAGCTGTAACTCTTTTCTTATATTGTCTTTTAAAATTTCAATGCAAGAACTAGCAACCTGGTAGCCTAGCCTGGCTTGATGACAGACAATAAACTGCTAGCTTGGTCTTTCTAATTAACAAATAGCCTGATATAAATTGTATTTTCTTAAAATACATTAACAGTTTAGTTGATTGGCTGACTTTTTCCATATCCTTCTTTCCCATTCGACCAAACTAGGGTTAGCAAGTCTTGGCGGTTAGGCTAGCATGAAAACTGACAAGAAACTGCCAAGTGCGATTCAGTTTCAACACATAATTAATTTGATTTTATAGGAGAAACAATGTGTTTGACTGTTTGCAGCTATTTTCATATCAGTCTTGTCTAGGTTCTCCAACTATAACTAGTAGCTTATGGTCTTAGTTTAGCATGGAAACAAGGCTTACTGGGGCATACTAACTTACAAGTAGCATAATTTCTATGGTTAGCTGAATTGTATAAACATGATTTCAGGCTGGTGGCAATCATTTCAAAATGTCTTTAGCCAGGAAGTGAAATTTTAATACCCAAAGATTTTTATTTTTAATCTATCTTGGTCAGGTAATAAAATAGAACAGCATTAAACTGTGGTCATTAATACCTGTAAGTAAGAGATGTGTGAACCTCTGCTTATGAAATATGACTTTCAAAAAGTAATCTATATAATTTTTTTTAGATGATTCAATGCTTTGGTACATTAAAATATCATCCTATATGATTTTTGAAGATCCCACTGAGCCATTCCATCACTAAGACTACAGGCGGTCGTCATTCAACGCCTTCAGTGTTAAGTTTCTATATGGCCCCATTTTAGACCTATGTAATTTGATTTATAACAAGCAACCTATAACCTAATTAATTTTTCCCAAATACATAACTGAAGAATACTAAAATCACAACTAAATTCAGTAAATCATTACAAAAATGCCCGAAAGCTCAAACCAAGGGAAAATTTAGCTTTTATTTTATTTATTTTACATGTTGTGATTCTAATTTTAGTCAGTTCAGTCTTTTAGTTTGACCTGGTGGTTAAACCCAAGGACACGGCTACAGCCATTAATTTTATGACTGGAGTAGTGAGCCATACAGATCAACACATTCACATGACAACAGGAAGGCCAGGACTGAGTTTGAAAAGAAGACAAACTACGGTAGTCGTACTGCATGAACCATAACTTTCACTAACATCACTTAGATAAAAACTCTCCAGAAAATAAAGAAGAGCAAATAGACATAAGAGATGACACTTGCTGGTGACAGGAAGCTGAAGGAGTCCTGCAGGGCTGTTTTGAAGCTATGTGCTCACCTCATGGGAAGGACATCAGTACCATGACTGAGTACATCACTGACTATATAAACTGTCTCCCTCAGGGATTGAGAGACAGAGTTGATTTTTGTAATTTTGAACATTAATGTCCAACTATATATGATGCAAACACCTTTATCTGGAGCTATTATGTTGTAGGACTGCATTCGTGCAAAGGGAGTTAAAAGGCTTCGATTGTTACACAATAGGTCACTAGTTTGATTCCACGGTTATCATAATATTTTTTTTTTAGCAATCTTGGTTAAAACAATATTTAGACTACCATTAAACCTTCACTAATGCCAATTTCTCCTAAATTTTAGCCAATGGATAATTTCTAACCCACTCTGGGACCTTCTCCACTAGATGTTCTGTGCCACAATCAGGGAAAAGGTTTTTTTTTTTTTTTTTTTTTTGGAAATAAGCAAAACGGACAAAACCTCAGTCATAGAAAGCTCATTATACTGTTAAACTTAGAATTCTTTCTATTTCAGGTTCTCAGAGCTGCATTCGCTGTTTCTAAATGTATGTACAGAATGACTGCATGGCCCATGAGTGTGTTTATGTGTGTGCTTCTCGACGTTAGGAAACAAAAAAAGCTCGCTCGCTCAGAGTGCATTCCCCATTAGAGCTCGCACACAAATTGTATGCAAAGGCCGTGTGGAGGGTCCTCACTGCCACCCCACATGCAAATCCGCAGGCAACTCGCTCCCAGGGTTCACCGGGTCCTTCATCCCGCACAGAGCGAGGTCGCAGAGTTTTTACGTAAATGAAGTGCCTTCTGTCCCAGACTGCTTTGAATCGAGATTTGCATGCGGAGCCATCGTGTGGTGGAATGAGGGTGGCCTGTGGAAAATTTAAAAAAATAAAATTATAATTAAAAAAAAAGGAGATCACTTCAATGCGTGGATGTGATTTGCTGACAAATTTTATGATCTTCCAGTCAAGTGCTGCTAAATATGTAATGACAAAAGGACAGGATTGTGTTCTGTGGGTCCAGTTTTATTCAAGATCTTTCTTTTATTGTTATAGTTGCAATGTTTAATATGGTTTCAGCTGTGTAGATAACTGACAGAGTGGCACATCAGCCTATTTTCCTTCCTGATCAAACTCTTCTCTTTTGCCGTCGATTCAAGCTCATTTAAACGCAAAACGGTGACTTTATGAAAACCACAGAAACTAAAAATTAATGTGAATTTTCTGATGGAATATGTAACACATCTATAATTGATGTACTCATTTTTTTTCTTATTTTTTTTTGAAAGTTAAATCACTATTTAATAAACTTCTTGTACTCACTAAAAAAAAAGAAGCCTGTTGGCTCCATCTGTGGGAAACTGGATTTAGATGGCAAAACATTAAGTCAGATGTTTAGTGTTTTGTGACAACAAAAATGTAATTTTCCATGTGGGTGGTATCCAGTTTTTGCTGAAAAAGCTAAAAAAAAAAAAAAAAAAAAGTGGCACTTTTTCTGGGTGTTACAGGATCACCCATAGGGGCAGTGCAGACTTTCAAACAACTTCAAGCCAGAAACTTGAAGTATTTTCTTTCACTCTTCAAACTTCAACATCAGAGAATTACAGATTCAACAGGTTTCTACTTTATTTTTGCATTAGCACTTTATAATCAGATCCTTACTACTAACTGTGCAATACAAATGAGGCATACCCCCCAAAAAAACTAGTCTGCGAGCGAGAGCACAGAAAGACACCTAAAAACATTCGACACACTGAATGCTTCTCCATTCTTTCAAACAGTACAAAACACTGATAACAAAGCACTCTGAGCATTGTTACAGTTAGTAAAGCATAACCACTGGATCTAAAACACAAGAAGAACGTGACAAATTGACTGTAGTCTGCAGCAACAAGTTGGTGACTATAATCCGAACCGTTGTAGGAAGTTCAGATTTGCGATGCAACTGCCAATAAACTAGCTGCAGACACATACACACACATAGCTTACAGCTTATTCGGGTTGTTCCCAAGCACTTTACAGTTTGGTTCATTTTGAACTCTTGGCCACGTTAAATCTGGGTGGCGTCAGGCAGCTCCAGCTCGCTCAGGTACTGGCTGCAGTTGGGGTCACCCCTCACAGCTGGAGCCGACAGGATGCGCTGGCCGGTGTGGGGGTCCACGCACCAGCACTCGCCCCGCTGACCGTGGAGCGACATCTTGCACTGAAACAGAGTTATTTGTTCAGTTGTTTTCTTGCTTTTCTCTATTATTGTTAACGAACCTGTTAAAAGCAACGCTGACAACATGTCCTCATAAACCCATTGAAATACATGAAAAATTGTTTTCAGGTGACAGTTAAGAGGTTAAATAAATGGGGAAAAAATACAAAATATATCTAAAAAGTTATTTGAAAATGGCATCTGAAATCATTTTAGCATTACCAAGTGAATTAAAATACTAAAAAGTTGTTTTATGTCACCAATTTAATGCAAGAGGTGACACTTACATAGATTTATGACATTAAATTATGCACATTTTTAATTACATTATTGAAATAAATTATTTTAAGTCATAATCCAATTCAGTAAATTTTAAACTACTGTACAGCCCACAGCAGGAAAAAGAAATATGAAATACTCTCTAAAATGAATATGAATTTAAATGGTAAAGAAATTACACATTTCAATTATTATCATGAGTTACTAAATGTCCACTGTTATGCAAAATTCACTTTTTTCCTAGAAAGTGAAGAAAAGGTGAAAATATAAAAAAGTAAATCTGCACAACATCCTCAAAAACCTCTAAATTGTTGCATCACAACTTTGTTACCTAGCAACCCCAAGGCCACCCCATCACCTGGCAACCCAAGTGGTGCTCCACCCACCTCATTAAGTTTATTCTGCTGGATTTACTGCTACATAATGGCTGCTGGAACAGGAAAACATCTTGCTGTCCATTGATCTCCCCCCCCCCCGTCACACAGAACAGAACCGTGTTTCTTCATCTTAATGTTGCTTACAATATTCTTGCAATATTGCCAAAGAAAGTTGTAGTTTGCGCAAATCAGTTGTGGAACAATTCCTTTGGAAACGACCAACAAAACACGGCAAGATTTACCAAAATACTTTGACTGAAGAAAGGTTGTGTCCCTAATGTTCGTCACAAGTGTCCAGATAATGCAGCTTGTGTGTTTTGGATTGTTGTTCAGCATCATCACTGCATGATCTGGTCCAGAGGTATGATCCATACCATCAGCTAATTTGCACATATGCAAATTTATTTCTGTTTTTTGTAATGGGGAACCCCATCCACATAGGTTCTTTCTTGTTAGCCCCTCTTATAGGTGCAACCCAAAGCGTTAGTCACCTGTTTTGGGTTATACTGCCCCCTCTTGTCACAGTTGGGGATGTGCAGTGCATAGAGGTCCTCCAGAGGACCTCTGTTATCTCTGAAGGGCATCTTGGATATCCTCTCCAGGACCTGGTCGAGCTCCTGCTGACACTGAGTCTTAAGAATAAAGAAGAACAGAACAAAACAAGAGTTTCAGGCCCGAACAGACGCGTGCGGGTTTGTTGGTGCCACCAGCTTTCTGCGTCGGGGGGTTATTAAAGGCTTGCCTACAGAATGAAATGTTCAGAACAAAATGTTCAGTCGGCCCTAACCTCTGAGGTGTGTTCTGGTTTACTTTTAAATAATAATAAGAATAAAAAAAAGCTTTTTTTTTTTTTCTTTTTAATTAAAATATAAAACCTCATTAAAATGAATCCATCCACATTCAAAACAAAGCTTATTCCAGGACACATCAACACCAGCTCAGGTTTGCCAAGCAATCTGAACACTTTTGACTATAAAATCCCATATTAAACACACATCCACACAATATTGCTAAATGGCTTCCTGGTTTGCGCAAATTGGTCTTAATTCTTGCCAGAAATTGCATAAAATCTTGCCAAAGACCTCTGCTTTACCTCCCACTCCCCTGCCAAGACTTGTTCTGTTCAAGATTTGCCCTCCGAATTACTTTGTGATGGTTGAAAAAAAATATAACATAGCTGGATGGAAGATTTAAAGAGTCGATTACAGAGCAGGTAGAGTAAATAGCTGCATTTGAATTCAAAGGAAGTCGTTTGTGTGAAATGTTGGCGAATGCAATATGATTCCTAAAAGTTAAAAGGATATATATATATAAAAAAAATCCTTTTTACATGGATCAGTGAAAAACAGTTTTTGTTCCCACAATCTTCTGTTTCGTAATATTTTCCAGTCAATCATCAGCCCTAATTTGTTTTGTAAAGGAATAAAATGGGATTGCTTTTAAAGCCAGATGAATGATTTGTTGCTGCCTCTGCAGCGTCCTCATTCGACCACCAGGTGGCGTAGCCTGTTCCTTTAACTTCAAACTTGCTTCCAGCTGTACATTTGGAAACATTGAGGGTGTATGCTACCTTTTTGTATCGGCTTTCTTCAAATCTTGTGACAGTTTTCTTGGCGTAGCCATATTTCTAACTTTGAACGTTTTCTCAATCTCAAGCACATCTGATGCAACCGATATAGAACCAATGATTGGCTCTCTTTTGTAAGTATTTGGTCTTATGAAGAATTTTGTTCAAGGGGCTGAATCATTTTGACGCTGGAGTATCAAAAGTGAGATTTATTGTTAAATTGGGACAAAATCCTAATATTAGTTTTATTTGACTATAGTGTCTCCACAAATACACTATCGTTAAAGGGGAAATTAACAGATTTCCTACAAACAAGAAGTGTTATTGAAAGAAAAAAAATATAAAACAAATACTAATTTGTTAACTTTTTGTGCTAAGTTTATTACAGTGAGTATACTCTTATGTAATCCTATATTTTGCAGCTTTGGGTGCAAATGTACACACGGCTGAAAAAATGATGTCACAATTATCTATCATTTCAAGATCAAATGATTACTAGTACTTCAGTGAAAGGAAATGTTCAAGAGCAGAAACACTTGGAAACAATCATTTTTGCGTATTGCAGACGGAAAGGTAAACGCAGCTCATCCCAGAGTCATCCTCCTCAGCAGACACTCACCTGTTTCGGACGAGTAGGTCTCACCTCTTCCACCTTGTTGGTCTTCATTTTGGCCTTCATCTCCTGCCGGTGCTGGCGTACGGCGCTCTCTTTGGGTCCGAGCCAGGCGGCGTCTTTACTGGGCTTTCGGACGGTCGGGATCTCGCTCGCGTCCAGATCGGGCTGCAGCTCCAAAGCCTCACCTTTGACCCAACACATCAGAACACGAGCACATTTTGAATCTGAGGTTTATGCTTTTTTTCGTCTTTACTACAATTTTCAACATTTGCATACATTGTAATAAGAGACGCATAACCCCTTCTTCTCACTGTGTGACGTTAAATTCCTGAAAGGTTGAACTTTCAGGAGTTTACTGCTTACATTCCATCCTCAGCTGTTGCTGGCGATGCATCTGTTCAGTTGCTAAGCTACAGACACCCCAATGCCTTTGTAGCAACATCTGATGATTTTATAATTATGCCTCTCTCTCTGCTATACTTCCAGCGTTTCAACAGCTTCTCAGCTCGGACAAAACAAGACCTTGCATTTGTTTTATGCAAATGTCTTGTATATCTCCAAAGCAAGAACTCCTCTGGGAAAAATCAGATCACGATCTTGGTTTTTTTTCCTACTCTGAATATAAACCCCGAATTTAGAGGCAACCTGTAACAAAGAAACATGAGAAAGTGTTGGCAGTAAGCTGAAGAAGTGGGATTTTCTGTGCCAGAAACTGAATTGATTGGCAGAAATAAGGACGACTGCAGATATCAACTTCTGCAGTATTAGAAGACAAATTCCACTGTGTTTTATTGATAAATATTAAGGTATATTTGGAGGGAAAATAAGTGTTGGCATTGGAATATTCTTCTGTAGAAGTGTATCTGCTCCAAGCTTCTCCAGATGTGTTTTTTTTTGTCTTTTCAGGCAGAAGTTGCAGAAGTTAAAGGTCGTCAGGTCAGATCCAGTTTGTTGTTCCTGACAACCAAGCAGACTGTGGCGTTCACAGAAAAAGGAGTGGAAGAGGAGTGTCCCCGTAAAATTACTTTCTGATTTCATCAAGAAAGTAAAAAAAAATAAAAATCCCAGTTGACACAAATTCTTCACATAGCCCCATTTCAGCTCACTTTAGCTGCGAGGAATAATATTTCAAAAAGCAAATAAATGTGCCAGAACACCACTTGTTTTTGCTGAATCTTTGCAGGAGAGCATGCGTTTTCGCCTACGCAGGGTTTTCCTGGGCACACAAACGAAAGACGGGAGGAAAGACAGGACAGTGGGGAAGGTCAAACGCCCGGCCATGAAGTGGATAGTTCAAAGCTATGTAGGTCAAGTTCTAACATGCAGACTAGGGAATGGGAAAAGGGAAATTCCAAACTCAGCAATAACAAGGTGCTGGCGCCTTTCGCCATCAAATTGATCTGGAGTCGTTGGACTTGAGTTCTCTCCATGACGCTCCACCGCGCTCTATCCGGGATGTTTAAGACGTCTTGCGAAACAAAGCAAAGCGGGGGCAAAGGTCAATTGAAACCAAGTGTGTCTTGACTTGCACATGTGCCTCGATCCACGATTCCAGCAGATAAACACAAAGCACGCTCAGGCTGGGGCGCCGTTTGTTTTGCTGGCTTATGCAATCCTCAGAGTCACAAAGTGCACAACCTTCGACCTGTCTTTTCTGCGGAAACCCGAGGCGTTCAGTCAAGTGCGCACTTTCCAGACGTGCTCACATGAACGCTCGGTGCCGAACAGCAACCAGCAACTGTCCTGGGTGATTCTACGCAAACGGTACACAAACACAGAGGGTCAGGACCCCACTTTCAGGGGGCGTAAGGCCTCTGCAGAACAAGCTGCTTCACAGCAGTGGGCTGAGGATCAGCAGAGTCAACAGAGCAGCAGGCCTACTGTCCAGTCTACTGCTTGACTTAATCCTCACACAAAGGCCCGGAGAGACTTCCTTTCTGTATCTGATCCATGTCGAATTCCCAGGTGGCACGTAGGCCAGAGGTGACACTGTCCGATTGTCCGGATTCTGGTCATCTTGGCAAATGGCAGACTTTCTTTTTACGCTGGTATCCAGTTTCTAAGTCTTTGTGTCAGCCCATGACAATATAGAAATGGCTTGCAGAACATTTTGCTTTAGAATTGTCTGTTAGAGTTGAGAGTTCATGGCTCCGTCCATTAATTTCCAGGTCCTTTCCTTTCTTTTTTGAAAGCAGAGGGACTGGCCTCAGAACGCTCCCATTTTTTCACCCCAAGTCTTTTTCTTGAATCACGAACATTGACCTTGACTGACTTAGGCAAGGGAGGTTTGCAGTGTTTTGGATGTCATTCTGGAGTCTTTTGTGATCTTTTGTGTTCTTGGAGTGATTTTAGTGGGCCAGCTTTGGGAAGGCCCACCACTGTTCCATGTATTTTGCACTAAGCTTACTAGTCTTAGTGTTGCTAAAATAAGTAAAAATAAATCTATAAGGAAGCAAATAACTGGCATTTTCAATCAAATCTGCCTAAAAACCTTTGTATACCCTCATACTGGCAACTGGTTAAGTGAAAGAACATGTTGGTTGACCCCCTTCGAGACACTTTTTGTGACTCGTAATCCTACTATAATTGCCATGATGGGACTTTTTAAAAATGATCATATGTCACAATTCGTCCAGCTTACGAGCATGCGATGAGAATAAAAACTGAATCCAAATTTCTTTTGTTCACAGTTTTCATAGATCACAAACTGTCTATCATAGAACCTGCAGTGGCTCTACAAGAACGGTCCATGAAAGTGTGTTTAATTCCAAGGCAGCCCAACCACCATAAAAATATTGAAAATATTCCCTTCTGTGGTTTCACCAACAGGATGAAGGTTTAATTTATTTGAAAATGAATTATCCTGTTTGGGTTTGATCCGTCTGACTGTTTTGCGTTTTCAACTAGAAAGGAACAAACACAGAACTACCCCAACAAAATATTATTGAAATATTCTGTTAGATTTGATCTCTTTTCCTTTGCAGCTGAGAGTTAAAGTGGATGGCAGTTCATGTTTTGGCGTGTTGGAGCTCGCTGCAAATCCTATGCTAATTTATGTCCTATACAATTGCCCCAGAGTTCATCTAGCGGTGCCTGCAGAGGTGTAGCTCTGCCCAGTCTTGGAAGCAGCTGCATTGATGCGTGCCAAAGCCTGCTTTTAGACGACGGTTGTGGGCCAAAAAGCCTTGGAGGTAAACATATTAGAACTCTGCTGGGCTTCTGTCTCTTGAAATAACTGCCAATAGGCCTTGTAAAAGGTTTGAAACCACAACAAATCAATCCGCCATGCCTTGCAATGACACGTGACCCGTTTAACACCTTAGAGGTGCTTAAAAACAGGAGTTAGATGATTCTCTAATGTTTGCTGGTTTCCATCCATCCACCAACTGACTTGGCCAGAGTCAAGCAGTCGTTTCAGCATTGTACCTTTCTGTTTTCTATGGATGTAATTTTATAATGTACTTATATGCATAGAAAAGTTGATAGCGCTATATGTAATTAAATGCAGACTTTAACTCTATAATTACAGAAATGGTTCATAAATAAATGTCAAAAGTTGCTTACTTTAGATTTGAAGCCAAAACTAATTTCAGACAGAGAGGGGAAATATTTTTAGTTGTGTGTTAAAACGGCACAGAACCCTAAAAGAGTACATGGAACTTAGTCAATTATTCATACACATTGATTAAAATTATATCTGGCATTTCTACAACATGAAGAAACACTCAAACAGGCAACACTGAACAAATGAAATTAGTCCAAAATACACAGCAGGTGTGTAAAAATAATAAAAAATGTCTTCAAATTACACAAAACCAACAGGTGAAACTGATATTTAAATAATAATTTTGTTTTAAACATAATGAAATGAAACATTATGTCTTAAAACGAACATGTTTAAAACTCTTTTCTCAATAAAAAGAGGGGGATATTATATAGTTATATATAATATATAACTATATTATATTGAAAAAATAGATTTTTTTTCAATAACTATTATTAGTTACTGAAAAAACTAATAGATTTGTATTTTTCTTTAAAAACAAATTAATTGCTTATTTAAAGAGGTCCACTTTTTAAGTAGTATAACAGAACTCTGTTGACTAGTCTATTTATTTAATTTTGTTGTCCAATTCTAAGCTGGTTGTATAGCAAAAAGAAAAAAACATCAAAAATGCTTCTTTTTACCACAGCAATTCTGCCAAAAAAAAAAAAAAAAAAAAAAAAAAAAGACAATCCTCCAACTGCTGTTGATCCAGAACGCTGCTGCTGGAGTTCTGACTAAAAACAGTTCCAGTTCTAAAATCTTTCACTGAGAGAACAGACTTTAAAATACTGCTGGTCATTTAGAAATCACTGAATTAAAGATTAAAGTTCTGCTGTCGTTGTATCAGTCTTCCAAACCTCTCAGGTCTTCTGGCTCTGGTCTGTATGCAGAACCAGAACCAAACATGGAGAAGCAGCATTCAGCTTCTATCCACCACAAATCTGGAACACACTTCTAGAAAACTGAAAAACAGCTGAAACACTGAGTTCCCTTAAAATAAGACTAAAAACCCAGCTGTGTAGAGATGCTTTAATAAATGAAATATTGACCAACATATTTGATGTGCAGGATTTTGGTTATGTTTGTCCAATTGTTGACTGTATGATGTTTCTTTAAAACTCTGTAATTTTGTGTTTTTATTATGTACCTCGCCTTGAGCTGCCTTATTGCTGAAATGTGCTACACAAATAAACTTGATCGATTGATTAAAGTTAGAAATGTCTGCTCTATAGATCATACCAGCTCACCTAGCAACTTGTTGCAACCAAGTCAATATCAACAACTAAAACATTATCATTAGTATTTTTGAAGCTATTCTAACATTTCCAAAGTTGTCAGCCGACCCTTCATGTCAGACTCTGTTTGTTCAGTTTTAAGGAACCATTAAGGAAGTTATTTTGGTTCTCGATAGGAACGAGGAGATTCCTGGCACGGAGATGACTGAAGTCGACGCCTCGGGGGAAGACGGTGCAAATACCCGTTTTTAGATGGGATTTTTGGGGATGGGTCTAGGGGGGGATTATCCTGCTGCTATTTCAGGCCCGCCAGATCTGTCTGGACACCCTGCAGGTACACAGGAATGCCACTTCTTCAATGAATGCGATTCCAGTCGCTGCGGGCGCGGGTTGTTTTTAGCTCCCTTTTGTTTCTCCGCTTTTCCTTCTCCATGACAACTCTCTCCATAACAGCGAAACGTCATGTTTTTCTTTCTCATTATCATCAACTCAAATGGACTCTAATAACAGCTGGGGGGGAAATTAACTCTGACAGAGGGCTGTTTTTAGGATCAATCAGCAGTCAACATCAACTACACTGAGTTTTCAGACGTTTTTATAATTCATCTAAAAAAAAAAAAACATGGAATATTTTAGTCTTTTTAAGTTGATTTAATATCTTCTGAAGTCTCGGTAAAGTTCTAGTCAAAACAACAGTTGGATCTGATAAAGCTAACCCTACTCGGATGTGGGTTTCCTTGGAAACCTAATATCAAACAATCTTTTGTATAAAGAATAAAGACAAAAAGCGGGTGTGAAACGCCTCTTTCTTTGTAAAGAAGGATGTTTCAGGATAAAAATCAATCCCAAACATTATAACAAACTGACTTTTTATAGAAATGGGCTTAGTCGTTTGTTAGTCCAAATTGAGGTATCAAAACCATAAAAGAAAACGTCTATTTCCTCACCTTAAATATAAGATCCTCCATAAATCTAAACAGTCATTTGTAAAGAGCCGAATCCATCCTGCAGTTTATTCAAACAAAATGGAAACTATATAAGAACTGCCTAGTTTTTTGGGGGTTTTTTTGGCAAAACTGTGGGGAAATATTCAAAGAGGTACAGAAATCTAAACCTCAGAAACTCTGCATGAGAACGGCATGTTGGCTTTCAACTCTTACAATGATTGATGCAGCAAACATGAGCTTTTAAACTGCAATCTCTAATTTATAACAGATATGCATACGAATCAGTGGAACATCATAAAAGGCCTTATCAAGTAACAGCTCAAAACAAAGTCAATGCTAAATCCACAAAAATCTGACAAGTGTGGCATCAAAACCCACCGCACGTAGGCAAGTGGAGCGGTGGGTCTGGTTCCTTTAAAGTGTCCGATTTTCTGTATAAGAGGAGAAAAGATTAAACATTTTCCCTGTTGTCCAGTTGACTTCATTAAATTGATGGCGGCATGTCACTACTGCAGCTCTTTAAGAGAACTTGGAAGATGTGTTACAACATTCATGTCCCTTTAGGGATCAATGAGCTATTTTGAATTGAATCAATTGGAGCTTTTGTTTTAAAGGTCGTCATCCTTTCCTAAAGCGTATTACACAATACAGATTATACACAGTGAATAACTTTGGATCAATACAAAACTAAGAAGAAAGATGATCTATGGCTGCTAAAAGAAATAAGTTGATACAAAACCTATTATGTAAAAACCCAAAGCAATTTCTAGTAGTTTCATATATATCAATCACGGTGAAAGCTGCGATGCTCCACTTGTGAAAGTAAATCTAACAGGCCTCACCTCGACAACAATTTTGAGTGCCACACCGCCAGACAGGATATGTTTAAAAAAGCAGAGCAGCCTCTGGACGACAATAAAATCAAAAAATGAAAAGGTCTGCAGTAGCCTTTTTAAACAGGCTGTCCCCGCTGAAAAATCCCCCAGTGTGGCTGGATAAAAGATTTCTGCCAGGAAGCGATTCAGTAACGTTCCTCCAGAGACTCATTACTCATTATTGCAAAGGCTTGATGGCAGTTGTTCCTGCAAACGGCAGAACCAGTTATTAAGTTTCAGGAGCTTTTTTCCCCTTGAATAAATACGACTGTCATTTGAAAACTTTGCATGTTTATTTACAGCCTGGTAAACGGATGCGTAATATTTTGCAGAAATTCCTCACGTGGCCTAAATATATGGATTAAACTATCACTTTGATCTTATTTTGATCTTTGATCTTATTTTTTTTATTATTATTTTGAGCATGATCAGTCCAGGGTCAGGGAAATTCATGAATTCTTACATTGACTACATTCTACACTGTATCCACTAACCACTTATTTGTTCCTGTTTGGGGATCATTAGAAGAGGAAGATGACTGATTATAGTTTTCAGTTGCTTTTATGGTATTTGCAGTCAATCTTACAGCTGACAATACAAAGACTACTTTAAGTGCATTTTACCCTGCCCTAATGGCTTGATGATTTCCTGTGTTTTGATTGGTTGGCAGGGCGGAAGAAGGACCGCCACACTGGCTGCTAAAGGCAGCTGGTTGCGCTGGATTTTATTTTGCGGCATCAGACTACATTAGCCTCAGTAATTTTAATATTTTCAATCATATTTTTTTTAATTTCTTTCCTGCCTTATTTAGAGTCGGTCTAGAATAAAATGTGATGCACTGAAAATTCTCATAGTAACATTACAAAATGTCAAAAACGTTTAAGCAGTGTGAAGACTTTCGTAAGGCATTTTGAGCTAAAATGCAGCAATATGAAAGTCAAGGAATACATGTCAGATACCTAATTTTATTTCGTAGTCATTGAGAATTGTATAGATTAATTGAACATTAGCAGAAGCAGAAGCTAATATTTATGGTCTTTCTTCTCTCAGCCAATTAGCAGCAAGATTGGCTTGGATTGGCTGTTTGCCGACCATTTTCTTCAAATATTTTAGATATGCTAAACCAAAAAAAAAAAAAATCTGTGAATTAGCATATTTTTCTGCGACTAATTTGGGGTCATATTCCACTGAAGAATCTGAGAATGATTCCTTATCAACATATTTTTTAATCCATAATCCAGGTTATGGTTCACAAACAAACTGAAGGGTTCAAACCAAAAGTTTTTATTTTGGTGCGTCAAAGTCAATTTTGTTTTTCTCTCACAAAAATTGCAATAAATTTCACTTTAGTTTGGTATTCCAATTAGTGTTTCAGGTTTAGACCAGCAACTATGGATTAATGCAGTCACTGTCAACAGCTTCATCCGGCCAAAGCTAAAGGTCCAGCTTTGCAAGCCTTGCAGCATTCCTGTTGCTGTCCCCTCCCTGTTCTCCCCTGTGGAAACATCAATATCTCAATGTTTTCTGTTTCGATCCAAGTACAACTTCAGAGAGTTTTTTTCTTTCTTCCTTTCTTTAGCAGGCGACTTGCTCTCTGTTGTTGGGAGGGGAAAGGCTGGAGATCCAGCTGTTTTGGAGAACAGCTGAGATGAACAGGCTGAAGTGAACTCAACACACAATAGCATCTGTTCCACAAACTGAATGCATGAGAATAAATAGAAATAGCTCTCCAAAACAGTTCTTAATTCATCATTTTAGTCATAAAACCGTGTTTTCATTTACAATGTTGCACATTTATGAGTCATTATTATGCACAAACAGGCATAAGCATGGTCACTGTACCTTATTGGACGGTTCATGACAGTGCAATCTGTCTATAGGCTGCAGTCTAGACAGTGTCATTAAAAATTGATTGAGGTTTTCAGTGAACTGACTGACCGCTGCTGCGCTCCCGCTGCTCCGGGCTGCAAGTGGCCATCTCCGCGTCCACTTTGCGCCTACACTGGCCCTGGCCTTGCACCAGTTGCTCCAGGGGAAGCTCCGAGTCGGGCGTCGGGTAGCACCGCAGACCGGTGGAGCACCGCGGGGTGTAGACGCCGCACGCCTCGCCCTCCTGCCGGGCGCACACGGGGCAGCACCCGCAGCCCGGCTCCCGCACCACCTCCGCACACGGCTCGACGAGCTGCGGGCAGAGCGCCTGGCGCTCCGCGGTGCAGCCCGGGCAGCGGAACACCATCTCGGACAGGGAGGCGCCGGCGAAGGACGCGGAGAGGAGCAGCAGGCTGCAGGCGGGGAACCACAGCATGGCTGGAGGCGTGCGGGCTTTGGTCATGGTGTCGGGGCTGATCGGAGACAATCCAGACTGGAGGAAAAAAAAAAAAAAGAGGCAAGAAATGTGAAGGCGAACAGGTGAAGCCGGGAATGGGAGAGCTGCTGGGTCCTACAAGTTCCCAGGTTTGGGATCTGGACACAAGTGGATGTTATTAGAGGGAACATGTCGCTTTATAATAGGGATGATGGATAGATAAAATGGTGTGTTTTTTTTTAATTTTGTTTAATATAGTTATATATATATAAAAAAAGTACTCCCACTAGAGCAGTGCTTCCCAATTCCAGTCCTCAGGGCCCCCTGCTCTGCATGTTTTAGATGTACCTCTATTCCAGAGCAGCTGATTCAAATGATTGCATAACCATCAAGTGC
>CAEFZY010057834.1:0-14305 GCA_903066815.1 Brachyrhaphis roseni
CTGCCCGTGCCGCCCCCCCCCCCCGTTCTGCGTTCTGACCACCCGCGGGCGAAAAAAAAAAAAAAAGGGGAAAAAAAAAAAGGGGGGGCGCCCCCCCCCCCCCCCCCCCCCACAACCATTGATTGGAAACCTGTTAGCAGGTCTGAATATGTGAGAACGTGATGAAGGAATAGAGTACTCCTCAAAGATAAAAGCTGAGACTGGTTTTTATCAAAGAAATGATTGGAAAGAAACAACGACTGAGGCAGGCTGTTGTTTAAAACACACCAACCTTGTTTAGTCCGATTGAATCAAACTCTAGTTTGTTTGCCTAGAAAGTCCAGTTTGTTTGGGGAGGTGTGAATGCGCAATCGAACTCTGATTGAGAACAAAAAAAGCGAACTGTGGTCTGCCTAGTAACCCAAGTCTCGGGTTGGTTGAAGTTAGCCTGGCCATTGCCTTCCAAGACAGTTGAGTTCCATTCAAATCTTGCTTCATGGCACAGTCTGGGCTTTCTTCCGTTCAACCGGGCCAATCAGCGAACAGAGGGAGAAGTTGTGAACGATGAAGTGGATTTTCTGCGTTGCTTTAGAATTATAGTCTGCCTGTAGTTTTAACAATGGCAGCGGAGGAAGTGAACAAAGCTATTCAGTTCATATTAGCCATTCTTCCAAGTATTGATTTAGCAATTACAGCAGTCTTATTTGACTTAGCATTTCTTGATTTCGCAATAGAGGATAGTTGCTTACAATGCAGGCAACTTCAGGTAAGCTTCATAGCGTCAAACTGGAGCATTACGTACGTCACAACAACAAACACAATTGGGTAATGGTGACGTGAGTCCAGGAAGCAGTCCAGTTTCACAATAGCAGAAATTGCAGACCCTGTGGATGAATTAAGGCGTAGAACTAGGGGCTGGTTTGAACCAGGCTAGGTTGAAAAGCAGGAAATGGACTACAGCGCAGAGCATTCTGGGTAAATACAGAGCTAGCTTGAGAAATGGCTCATGGTCTTTTACCAAAGACAAAAGAGAAATCCTACCACCGCTAAAGTCTGACGCCACACCATTTTTGCTTTTGTGAAGATGGAAGTTGTGTCTTCTTCAAAGGCTTTCATGTTGTTTCCTTGGTGCAGCGCTGCCACAGGTGAGGAGGGTAATAGCTTTTTCAAAGGGTTTGATTCGTTTGAAACAGCGCAACGTAAAACCGAACCGCAGCAGCTGAAAATGTAATAGATATTACAACTTTGGTTCCCAATCAAACCGAGTTTACCGGACTAACAGGTGTGAAAAGACGCTTACACCTTTTTACACCTGACTGAACAGTTGTGATTCACAGAGAAACCAAACAAAACCAAACAAAGATGAATCCACAACAGAAACGTTTTCATTTTGAAGGAATTTCAGTTTTGCTCTCAAGGCAAGTCACCTGTCTGGTAAAGACTGAACCATTTTTAACATGTCTGGAAATGTACAACCTTGGTGAATTTTCTTTGTAGCTCCAAGGGATGACCTCACTTTACATGTTGTACAGTTTATTTTGATAGATTCTACAGCCACTCTTCTACAGTAACTTCAATATCAATGTTCTTGATGTGCTTTTTTATGTTCAGGGTCATTTTTATGCGGCTCGCTCTTCACCTTTTAGTGTACGCCTGCTCAGCTGGATTCCTGGTGATGCTGCTCTTCACCAGAGTCAGAAAATGAGCCATCTTCGCCCAGAGCTGAGGCTCTGTCGGCTGGCCACGTTTTGGCTGGATCGAGTGGATTTTTCCCATCTCGGCTGCAATCAATCTGCAGAGAAAAGAAAAAAAAGAAAAAGAAACATTTTCTCAGATGACCCTGGCCGGTGCTGTTATTGCACAAACAAGCATTATCGGAGCACAAACACAACTCCCTTTCCATTTAGCGTTCTTATCTTGTTCTTCTTTTTAAAATAATGGGCCTCCTTGCATATGTGACCTTTTATCCACTTGGTTTTTTGTTCTTGAGCCATCTTAGCTGGGAGGACGCAAAGTTTTCTGGGTAAGCACCAGCGATGGATGCCTATCGTGGCCCTGGCTATTCTGGCCTACTGTGTTGTGCTGTTAGTAATGGTGTCAGCCTGTAATGGACATAGTGAATAAAGCAAGCCAGGAATAAACAACATTGCTCAATATGACAAGTAAGTGAGCTGCAAAACCAGCAAAAAGTCCCTCAGGATGACTGAAAAAATGTCAAGTGTCAGGTCATACTGGTAAACTGTTCCTTTACAGTGTGTATCAATATTTTGTGTTTCTATTGCAGCATCAGTTTGTGATTTCATCTTTTTGCAAATGTTCATTTTCTATATTAAAAAAGACTTAAAAGTCTTAAATTTGTGTGGCTAAAATAAAGGCCTTAAATTGTCTATAAACCATTTTAAAAGATGAAAGTTGGCCTTGAATACGTCAATCACAGGTCTTACATGTTGTCATGACAGGACTATTTAATCTTGCATGCATTTGTTTGTTTTTTTTGCAGGACCTTTCTGTCTCTGTATCAATACATAAAGATTTTTTGCCACATTATTTTTATAATTTCATCTTTTTGAAAATGCCCAATATCTTCATATGAAAAAAAAAAAACAGTTTCCAGGGTGTCTGGAAATGTCTCTTTTTGTCTTAAATTTCTTTCAAGCTAGCATTAAACGTCTTAAAATTCAACTTGCTGAAACTTGCAGATACAATGTTTTCTTTTAAATAACTGTGTGTCAAGAATGTGGATGCATATGCTGTTCAGAGTCAAAGCCTTTTACTTGAGGTGGTTGGTAGCTAGCTGCTAGCTTGTTTTTGCGTCTATCATGGGTATGTACAAATATATCACCAGCTGGCTGGACAACGTTTGTCTTTGCCATTGGCTCACTTTTGTTGCCAACCCAGACAAGCCAGCAGGATTCACCAATCATCCCCTATATTTATATTTTTCAGTCTTAAATTGAATTCAAACTTGGTCTTAATTCAAAGGTCTTAAAAAATCTTAAACTTAACTTGCTAAAACCAGCAGATGCCCTGTTTTATTTTAAACAATTGTTGTTGTGGATTCACAAATAACTGTTGTGGATTCACAAATAATAGTTGCAGAGTATTGACTGATTTCGCTGGGTGCCAGCAGAAACCTGTAGATGGACGGCTGTCGCAGCAGCTCGTCCTCCAGCACATTTCCTCGGACAAACTCGTAACAGATGCCGTTCTGGAAGCTGCAGTAGATCTCGGGCCCGCAGTCATGCACGTGGAAGACCTGGAACATCTCCACCTCCCGATCGCGATTCACGTAGAGCTCCGTCATTCTGCCGTAAAGTCGCACCAGAACACAACCGGGTTCCTGGAGAGAGCCCACGTAGCAGCCAATCAGCTGGTTGGTAATGCCTTCTGTAAATGTCTGCGGGGCAACAAGATTCAGGAAATTGACTGTTTAAATCTGTGCATCCAAAAACAGTGATATTAATGGTCAGTCAACAATTGCTTAAATTCATTCATTACATTACTTTGGTTACACAATGCTGCTGTAATCTTAAATTTGAACTTTAACCAACAAGGTATGTGGAGTATATAGTGTATCACACTTTAGTATGAGTCCTTTAAGAAAACTATTTATAAAAGTTAAAAAGAAAGTCATGTGAAACATAAATAATTTAAAATGATATGGCTACTAAGCCTGAATAGCTACAGATACAAATGAAATATTGTACAAAACTAGACAAACATTGAGAAAGCAACAGATTTGTTTCCAAGCCCAGTGAGAAATGCAGCTTTCTAGCAAAGAGACATCAGTAAGTTCAAATCAAACTTGTAAAAAAAGGGAAGCAGAGGAATGCACACAGGTGTCCTCTTCACAGCATAGTGGTGTTCCAGGACAGTCTGTCCTGCCCTGTTTGTGTACACAAAGATACCGCATTGAACACTGTTTTGCCTCCTTGTTGTCATTCGGCAGATTCTCATTCTGTACCACGGTCCCTGAAGTATTTCTGAGCCTCCAAAGGGACACGAACACAACACAGTTTCTCATCTAGGTAGACCGAACAAACATGGCTACGCTGACATTGGATCTATTATTTATGGTGAATGGAGGGAGGGCTGGTTTTGACATTTGTAATTGTGCTTTCTTGCCTGCCGGACTTGAATCTACTGTCTTCTGTTTCATCAGATTCACTGAAATTGATACTTGTCAAATAATTATGAGAATACATTTGGAGAGGAGGATCAAAACATCACACTGAGAAGTAGCCGTGTGAAATTTAACTGACTGTTGGACAGATCTGCCTTGTTGGGTGGCTAAGAGAGTCAGGAGAGATTGATTGTTGATTGTAGCTTAAATTTTAGTGTATCCACATTTAAAACTGCACTCCTTTCCCACTCTATCTCCCACCTCCTCATCCCACAATGAATCTTGGGAAACAGTAGACTATGAAGGGTGTGTGCAACCTGCCCTTCAAATCTGGGAAAAGAAGGGCGCATTTCAAGTAATTTCAAGCTGTGATCTTTAGCTTTCTCTGGAACAATTCGCAATCAACTATAAGGCAACTATGATGAGCTCGTCTAAGTCGGGAGAGTCACCATGCATCGCATCAATAAACATACTGATCCAATGCAATATATTTAGTTGGTGCCTTTAAGAGACAATAAGAAGTAGTAGGAGGATGACGGCTTGCTTTGGGGGTTTTTTTTGGGCAATGTGCAACAGGTTCCGCCAGAGCTTGTGGATATAAAACAGCTCATGAAAAGTTGTGTGTCACTCCAATGTGTTGAATCTGTAGGGTTAGGGTTATACGAAAGCTAATCCATAGCTTTTGTATAATCAACGCCTACAAATATCAAAGAAAGTAGTCGCTGCCATGTACAAGGGACTTGTTACTCCAATGCCTGAATAAGACGCCGACGTTTCCTCTGATGGATGATAGATGATGAGCGTTAATGGCTGAGTTACAACTTATTCATGTGTGATTTTAATTTAGTTTCTTACTTAATAGTAACACTGCAATTGGGAAACAGTTTTTTCGACATTTGTAGAATGTCGACAAAGATTTTCACAGAATCATAAGTGGGAGGATAAATACAATTTACGCCCTGAAAGTAACTGTCTAAATCTTTGTGCATTTGTATAAAGCTAATGAAAGTAAAAATGTTCTTATTTACTATTGCTTTTTTTCCCTCCATATTTCTTGAATTGTTTATAGCATTTTTGTAACTATCCTTTAAGGAGTGTGTAAATCATTGAACTTGAAGTTGATTTACAGCATTGTGTTAAAATTCGTCCTCCTCTTTCAGATGGTAAACAAGATTATTGAACAGGAAAATAGCGACTAAAGAGGAAGCCAATTGAAAAAGCACCTGTGACAGATTGAACACAGCCCATGCCAAAGCACAGGTGTGACAGCAGGAACCGTCTGACTTTACCCTGACGAGCACAATACATCATTAAAGTCACTTATGTGATCTGAGCTTTGAAGGGAAACATCTACTCCTCTGTGTACTTTCCAGGACCCGGTGTAGATTGAGAGGTCACACAGCCCATGTGCAGTCACCTAACAAACATAAACCCTATTTCTCTGAAAGATTGGACCTTGTGTTTGCACATGGGACCAGAATGAGGTTCTCTTGTCCTCAATGGATGCTTTGAAAACACACACACACACACACACAAAAAAAAAACTTTCTAAATTCTCCCTTTGTTGTCCAGTTACCTTGGATTTTCTCCAGACATTTTTCTGAATGGTGATTTCTGACAAGGTGTCAGGGAAAGTTAAGGCTTTTGTAAATTTAAAGACAAGATTTTGCCACCATATGATTTAATTTTAAAGCACTTTGAATGCAAAACGTTATAATAAAAAGGTACAAATATGCACAAAAACCCCCAACATTTGCAAATGGCCACAACAAAATAGGACACAAGTCTTCCCGGAGGCATTTTGCATTATTTCTAGAGTCTGAAAGTGTGAATGCTAAGTTTTCAAACATTGTCAAACACATAGAACAAGATATGGCCGTCTGAATGTTGTAAAGACTGTAGATTTATAGTAAACCGTTTAAAATCTACTCATGTACTGCGTGTTTACTGACCGAAACATTTTGTGGTTAATTAGGCAAAATCAGCAAGATAGCGAGCAATACTCAACAACTTTAAACCTGAAACCTATAGTCACTTCCTGAAGCGCAACATGTTGAGGTTTTACTAGGTTGTAACACTTGGCAGGTATCAACACAGTCAAATTTAGCGCTTTAGCATTAGTTTCCACTAAACATGTTGACATTATACCATGTTAGCAGAACTAATATTTATGACTGACACTTTAGGGTTAGCTAAACCAACTCTTTAGTTAGCTTTGCCTCTCAATGACAAATTTATAAGCAAAATATTTAAAGATTGTTGTTTTTGTTTTTTTAAAGACATGTATAAGCTTTTCACTGACTTTTATTAGCAAATTAAACAAATGGAGTAGCAAACATTACATTTGCCCTTTTTAATAAACTTAAATTACTTTTGGACAGTGTTGGCAATGCATTGTGTGCCGTTTTTTCAAATAAGAGCATCACCTCCTGTTTTCATGACATCACCTCCTGTTTTTATTACATCACTTCCTGTCAGCTGTGCCTGAACTTGGAGTTAAAAAGCAAAAGATTGACCTCAACAATCACACATGGAAACAGACTAAAATCAGTCCATACGGTCGGTGGCGTACCTTCATCTGAATGTGCTGTGTCTTCCACTCAGGACGGAGTTTGCTCAGAAGATCCAAGATTCCTCTCCGGGGTTCATGTTCGTCAACGGCAACGTCCAGATGACGGAGCTGTTCCCCAGAACCTCCGTGCTCTGGGTCCATTTCAGACAGAGAAAACAATCCCCTCAGTAACTTCTTCAGAACTTTTACCCTCTCACCAGCTGGAATGTGTCCAGATATGGCGCCTGCTTAAAAGTTCGCCTGAGCCACTTTGGTTATAGTTTTAGATTTTTTTTCCAGTTTGCATTAAATGAACTCAGCATTTAACGCCTCTACTCGGTTCAGAGGAGCCATCTGTGGCACTGATCATTTGTGTGACCCAGCAGCAGAGGCCAACGTTCCTGTGGGCATCTTCGGCCACTCTGCGGGAGCTTACTTATTAACTACCAATGGGGTCAAGTTCAGCAGCAGGAACCAGCAGGTTGCAGCCGGAATTTAATAGGAAAAAAGTAACTTTAGTCCGTAAATGATAGTAATAGATGGAAGAAAGAAAGAAAGAAATATTGAAAGTGCTTTGCAAAAGTAGTAATACTCCTTAATTTATTGAACATTATTTTACATTTGTTTGTGTATTTTGTGTTTGATTTTTTTTGTTAGACCAACATTAAATAGAACATAAAATTAAAGAGGAAAGAAACAGATACATAGTTAAAAAAAAAATACAAAGAAAAATCTGAAAAACCTGTCATACCTTAGTGTTCATCTTCGGATGAGCCAAGAATTTGTCGAACTACATTTTCAGGGCGTTGCTGTGAATCGTGGAACATACAGAGATAAAATGATTTTTGCAGATACTCCTGTGCGAAACAGCGTAAGCTCAGATGGATTGAATGAACACGGGGCATGAACAAAGATCCTGATTTGGTTTGAGCCCAGCTGCTCTGCTGCGAAACAAACAAAATCACATTGCTCTACCACAAAGGGCCTTTTTTTCTTCTTTGTACAAAAACTGGTGTAGATACTCATACATGCACATGCTATCCTGCTGTAAACATTTGTAACCAAAGTTAAATTCCTTGTTTTACTAAAAAAAATCGTGACCAATAAAGTTGATTCTGATACCATCATGTGTAAGCTAGCCTCGTAAAAAACCAGCCTCTTGTTCTACGCTTTGCTTCGTCTAGAGGGTTTGAACCAAAATCGACTGCTTCCTGGAGCGTGGACTCTGTTGAAGTTTTAAACCATTGGATCTGATTTTACCCAAATCTATCGCTTCCAGAAATTGCGTGTGCTGTAAGCAATAAACCCCCACAGCGAAGAGAGATACGCTGAGCCGAACAAGGAGGGTGTTGAAGAGAGTTGCTTAGTTCTTGCTTCGACTTTACCTGCTCAATATTTGGAAGTGTGGCCAGCACAAACTGAACGGTTTTGTTCATTTCCTCCGCTGCCATTGCTAAAACTGTATCCCGGTGCCAATTCAGAGAAGGTGTTTGCTGATTGGTCCAGTTGAAATTTTACTCAAGAAATCCAGCTCAATGGGAGAAATCCCACAAGGAACAGTGGTAGGAAATGAGAATCAAGTGGAAGGCAATGACCAGACTTTGTTCACTGATTTTCTCTTGCAAACTTTTGAGGCCGTAACAAGACAAACTGAGAATTACGTAAACACAAACGGACTCCCAAGGACTAGATGACCTAGATGACCTCCAAAGGCTAACAGTTGAATTGCATTTTATGTAAGATTATCAAAATAAAAGGGATTCAATATAAATGTACATTAAGCCTTCAATGTAAAAAAAATAAATAAAATAAAATACCCCATATATTATTGTTGAACTTACAGGCTACTTTGTGATGGCATGTGGAAAAATTTAAGGGCTAAGAATCCTTTTCCTCGACTCTACAAAGTTAATGTGGAGCATAAAAAAACATTTAATGTAAAACTAAAGATTCCTACGTTAAAAAAATATTAAGATCAGTCAAAACTGAATGATGTGTTTTTCTTTTCTCATGAAGGCACATGAGATTTTCCTACAACATTGATGGACACTTTGTAACACCACTTGATTCCAAAATTTCACCAACAATGAGAAACTCAGTTTACAGTTTATTTTACTGAGCTCCATTTAAAACGACTCTATAACCACATGAAAAGTCTGGCCAATTAAAAGACTTTCACTTTCTAAACATTTTTCAGATGCATTACATTTGGCTCTCCTGGCCTGAACGAAGAGTTCAAAGAAAAGCTGGAGCTATTGTCCGTCACATTTAAATATCATACAATCAAGCAATTCAAGCATGACCTCTCCTTTTAGCTCGATGCCATGAAAGGTTCTAACGTGTTCAGTCTGTAAGCACTGAAAGGGATTTTGGTAAACACTGGAGCAGCATGTTTTCAGCCTGTTCAATTATTTACATGCTGGCCCAGTGTTTACCACTTTGCATCATTACAGTAATTGCCTAGAAGTCACGAACGCGCTGATCGTCTCGAGCCGCATGTTTTGCAGGCTTCCAGACCCAAGTAAAATTCACTTGCCATCAAAGGTCGTCTCATCATCAAAGATGTTGAGTATTAAAAAGAGGGATGAGTGTGCTGATTAAAAATGTAAGGGTCAAAATGAAGGGCTGGATTTGGTGTGTGTTAGTTGAACATTCTCCTCAAACAGCTGAATGGGGGAATTATGGGGAACAGATGACGGGTACAGTAAGCCACATGTGACCTGCCTACCTCACTTTATGTGGCCCCCCCCACCGTCTGGTAGGACCATGATTGACTTAAAATAGGTTTAAAGCACGAACTGACCATAAACTACATCTCCCATAGTGCATTTAGATTGTTACAAGACCTTATGGCTTCTCGCCACTAGAGTGCAACAGCCAATTTTTGATTTTCCTAATGAATAAAACTGAGACATCGTCAAGCTAACCTCAAAATATCCAAGAAAAATCGATACACAATGAAGATTGTTTCATGGGGAAACGAATATCTGCTTGTACTTCAAGGTGAAAAACCAGAAGGTGTTTTGTGTTAATACTGTATACATCAGCATTTTGAAACCAAACATGGAGCTAAATACGCAAGATTTAGCCTCAAAGAAAAACTAAAAATTACAGCAGAATTAAAAGGCAGACCATTAACATCGCGGACCAAGTTAAGCAAATAGCCGGAAATTTAGCAACACAGCTGGCCGAAGAAATGTGCCTCTATCTAGCTTTTTCATTAGCTGTGGATGAAAGCACAGACATCGTGGACACGGCGCATCTGTCCATTTTTGTTAGAGGTGTGAAGCGATACCTTTCTGTCACAGAGGAGCTCCTAGATGTAGCTGCAGGCTACGTGTTTTTGGCCATTATAATTGCTTCATGATCCTGACCTCATTCAGATGGACACCTTCATCGCTGTCTACATGTGTATTAGCACTTTGACAACCTAAAACAAAACAGTTATAAGAAAATAGACAAAAGGTACTGCGCTACAAAAATGAGAGGGTGGTTGAAGCGAGTCTATACCTCCCAGTGAATACTGCAATGTTCCAGTCAACACCATAAACATGAAAGAGAACACAAAGTGCATATTTCACAAGATCTCTATCAGAGAGATTTGATAAATTAAAAGGTTTGGAATTTTAATTGCATCATTGATACTTGGAATTCCAATCAAAGAAATACACAAAACACAATAATGGATGGTTAATGAGTTTTTTGTGCCACAAATAAGGAACAAGCGGCGCTCTAGCATTGAAAACTGACATGGAAGAAAAAAAGAAGTATTTAATTATTTCCATACCATCACTGTTAAAGAATTATGAAATGAAAATATTCTTTTTACTCTATTGCAAAGGAGATGAGTTTTAATATGATGTGATGTTTGTTTTGTTTTCTCTTAACTTTGCCTCTGTAGGTTCAATAGAGAACTACTATGATACAGAGAGCCTGAACTCTGAAAATGACCTTGGCATTTAAGTTAAACCAAATAAGATCAGAATAATTTGATTGAAAGTGTAACAATCCAAGGAAAACTACTTCCAATTACTTCCTTTGAAAAATTTTCTTTAAAAAAACATTTTAAATTTTTAAAAAACAATAACAAAGCCTCTTTGAGGAACAATACGTGATAGAAATGCTGATGAAGAATGTATGCATTCACTCATCAGGACCATGAATGCCATATTCCTTTTCTTTATTATTATTATTATTTTTCTTAAACCTTGAAACCAATTTTTCCGATGAATTGACTAAACAGCATACCTCGTCAAAGAATTTGAAATTGAAATTGTAGACAGCTTTTCCTCTCAACCCCTCAAGGTCAAACTTCTTAAAGCTATTTGGCAGCGCTGGTAGTTTATTAGAATCAGTTGCCTTCATGGCACAAACCACGAATTGTTAGTAGAGTTCAGATCAGGGCTTTGAGAAAGCTTTAAGACTTTTAAGTAGTTTTTCTTTTCTTATTTTGTTAATAATAATCAATTTGTGAAAGCAGCAAAAAGTCCCAGGTGGGTGAGTACTCTCTATAGACATTTAGAGATATTAGTTACGTAATCTTTCTCTGAAGCTTATGGTCCAAATAAATCATTAACAGACGAAAACCAATGTTCACAGAGAGAAATTCAATGAAATTTTACTCTATATTATGACGCAGCATTAGGGCTATATTAAGAAAAAAGAAAATACATATATTATTACAAGAATAAACTTGTCCAAGAATAAAATCTAAATAATGCGGGAATGAACTCACAGTGCTATGAGGACACAGTCGAATAATACACCAATAAAGCTGTTATAATGTAAGAATAAAATAAATATTTTGAGAATAAAGTTGTAATGTTACAAGAATAAAGTCATAATTTTATGAAAGTTCTATGACTTTACTCTTGTAATACTTAGAGAATGTTCTTTTTTCTTGTACAGTTTTATTTTCATAATATCACGGCTTTATTGTCATAATTTCACTTTTTTCATTTTCATAGCGCAGCTCTAATACTCCGTCGTACTGAATATTTCGTCAGCTGCCGTTGAAATCTAAATGACTGTTCTTCACTTTGAAATGCTTCATAAACCACGTCTCCTTTTCCCCCCCTCTCGTCCTTTTTCTTGTCCTTTAGGAGTTCTTGAAATTATTAATAATAATAATAATAAATAGATAAACAACAGCTAAATCTCTCACATTGCATGGCAGACAGTTGTTGGTGTCCTTTATCGAACAGCTTTTCAATAAAGAAGAGAAACAGCAGCGCTTTGTAGACGTTTAACCTTTTTATATAGTCTTAAAATTGAGGCTCTCAAGGCCTTTCATTTGTGAAGTTCCTGTGGAAAAAAAAAAGAATCATGGAGCTTGGACTCATTTTACTACAGTACAGTATATTTATATTTCAGCTCCAATCAAAATCTAGCCAATATGCCTTCTCTATGTATTTTTCCCTCTGAGCCATGCCTCCCCACTATAATTTCCACAGACATTTTGTGTGCAAATGCAGTAATAGACACATTTATCACATCAAAACAGATTCAATTTTCTTTTCAATCACCCATCAGTATGAATAGCGCCACATCCTCACCGGCCAACAATGAGAGACCATTACCGTGAGCCAACGGATGACTTCGCCTTCTCTCGTTATTCAAGGGGAAAAGTGTGTCAAACAGTTTTCCCGAAGCCAAACGTTTGTTCTAGGCAAATAAGAGACGGCTTTCAGACAGGTTAGTGTCCAATTTTATTGTCAGCCAAATGTCATTTTTGTTTGGGTCGGCAGTAATCACTGGGCTTGAGACACCGGCGGGGCCCCCGGTGACAAAGCCAGCAGTTAGTCTATTTAACACTAACTCTCACGTCTGACGCGGACAGCCGAGAACAGACATGACGCCCGCCGTCTCTTCATTATGCTGAGAGGGTGACATGTCAGAATCAGGCATTGGCTTTCGGCAAAAGCAGGCAAGTGGCTGTGGGGGCTAAGTGCTGCTGATTTACAAGAGCCTCGAAAATACTTATCTGCAATTAATCGTCACCAAGAGATCAGCTGTGTGGATGGGACGCTTTCCACTGGATGTATTGTACTTAATTTCTTCTGTTGCGCTTTGATGTCATTTCAGGGTTTCCCCCAGAAAACTTGCTGATCCCGATGGTCGGGGCGCCAAGGCGCTCCACCAGCGGTCCACCGTGTTTTTGTATTAAAATATGTTAAGTAGACAGGAAATGTAAAAATATTACTAGGTAATTATATGTTACTGAAAAACATCGCCAGTGAAACACTATTTAAACCCACAACTAGTCTTAAAAATAACAAATCAAAACATACAATTAAAATGAATATTAATTATTTGCACTTCTGTTTAATTCAAAGTAAGTCAGAAGCTCCATCAGGCCCCCAGAGGTTCAGGGGCCACATAATGCTAATATTTTCACACGGATCACAGATACATAAATGTAACATTTATTGAGCTTATCAATGCTGCTAAATTTGATTTAATGGTTTCAGCATACATAAATTAAAAGATTTTAAATTGTTTAACATTTAAATGTAAGATTTTATGGAGCTGGCAAGTTTACTTTGTAAAAGTTCAAAGAACAATGTTCATAGTTAAATTGTTTTGTTTCCATAGCAACAATCATATGTTGTGAGTTTAATCTTTGAGTTTGAGCTCTGTTTGTTCACAAATACAAATTAGTAAACTGCAATTATAACTGATTCTTTTTAGGTTGGCCAATTAAACTACTCTCTTCTCCCAGATTAAATCAAACACAGAAGCTGTTAGAGGTGCCCCTAAGTGAGCTTCTGCTCAAGGCCTCATACAGCCTCCTACCGGCCCTGCATGATGAGTTAAATCTGCGCTGAGATGCGCAACAAACGGGAGATTTAATTCAATGCTGCTAATGTGGCTTTAGTAGCTCTTCCATTTCGTGTCTGTTGAGTTTTTAATATGGGCCACAGAAACTATTTTGGTTTGTTCAAACTTTAAGGGACGACATTTTGTGATCTTGGCACGGCCGCACCTATTAACTCTGGCTGACTAAGTGGACAAAGCATTTGATATGGTTTGATGCTTCCTGCAAGTGGAAAAATAATACTAGAAATGATAATAAAATAATATAAAACCAGCGTGATGCGTGACTGTGAGGAGAGCGCGAAAGCTTCTCACCGGGCTGAACCTGCATGATGAGGTTAGCGCTGGTTTGTTAACCACTAACGCACCGGCCAACTGGGACCACAGACATGAACTTTATAATCACAAACAAAGCCAGGCTCTGGGCAGAGTGTCAGGTTGTAAACGCTGTACATAATCCTTAGTTCACAAAGATAAAACAATCTCAACGCACCTCAGAAAGTGCGACTACAAGTTATTCCTGTGGTTCACATAGAGCTGCACAACCAGAACTTACTTTTGTTATTGTAGATACAATAGCTGCATTTCCAATACAAATGTGTGCAAATCTTTATCGACTTTCTACTAATGTTGAAAACACAACTTTTCAATTGTAGACATAAATACCGTAATTTCCGGACTATAGAGCGCACCTGATTATAAGCCGCACCCAGAACATTTTAAAGGGAAAACCCCTTTTGTACATACATACACCGCACTGGTCTATAAGCCGCATGTGCCTACATACAGACGGTACAGAGGAAAAGTTTTTAAAGTTTTAATAATATACCTTAGCT
>CAEFZY010057836.1:0-12444 GCA_903066815.1 Brachyrhaphis roseni
ATTGACGCTGTATTGGCCGCAAAAGGAGGCCCTACACCAAAAACCAGGTGTTTCAGTTTCATTGTCCAACCCCTGTACGTTCCTTCAATGTTCAGAGTAGGGCAGAATTCTGAAATGAAAAAGGAAGAACATGTGGTTTTTAAAATGGGCCGAAGCAAAGCTTATTCTTGCCGACCCTGTTTTTTATACCTTACAATCTACCAGGATATCTTCACAATACATATATAAATCTACATAACAGGTAATCATTCATAATATTTGAATGATACAAGGTTATCATTCAAATGTTTAAATGTTAGCTAAAATTTAGCTCAGGTTTTTATTTTTAATAAATATTAGTTTATCACAGTAACAGTAACCCTTCAAGTGTGTTATTTATCTGACTGCTTGGTGCAGATCAGCATATAAAACATTTGAAAACTTGAGTGCAACAACTGCGGTAGGAGGGGCGGGGGGTAAGATATGTTCGTGCAGGGAAAAAAAAAATGTCAAAATGATTAACCTGAACAGCCTGAGTGTTCAACCCTGTGGCAGAGAGATAACGGAGTCAGGAGTTGGTTGGATGCAAGACTTGCTCCAGGTATGGTTCCAGGTTGAGGATGTGCATCGGTGACAACATTTCATGAAGCGTGGAAAGAATTTCAGTTCATGGCCAGTGGTGTGGAAAGTGGTTTCAAAAAATTAACCTTTTTTTCTTTGATTTAAGATACTTAGCATACACTGAACGGCTTTTATATTGTAAAGACCAGTTTTATTTACACCTCTATTTACACCAATGTTGTGCAGGAAGACGGCAGACAAAAAAACCCCAAAAAGTAAAATCATAAAATTGATGCTTATAAAAGTAGTAGTACCTTTAGGTCTTAATTTTGATTTTTAATTCTGTAAAGTTTATAGTACATCTGCAACAGGACAAGTTATCTGTCTAAACTGACAGGGTGGGTAAGAAGAGCATTATCTCTAAAGGGACCAAAGTAACTCTGGAAAAGCTGCACAGCTCAGGAAAGTGAATGTATAAACATAAAAACTTTTTGTAGTACACTTTAAATCTTGCCTTCTTTGAGCAATAAGAAAATCACTATTGAGAAATAGTCATTAAAAGTCTTCCTTTCACTTGTTGGCAACTTGGCAAACATTTAATATAATTTTACCCAGTCAACTTAGGAGAGAACATCACTAATTTCCATGCAACATCATCACAGTGAGCAGAGTTTGCAAGAAGGTACTTCCAAAAGCAGCTGACCCAAACACAACTAAAATAGATCAAACCTGACAGCGTGTACGTGTCTTGAGAACACTAATGCATTTACACCTTCTCTGTTTTTTCCTTTTTGTGGGTAAATATTCATTCATAAAGCTCAGAGAGCATTTACACTTTGGCTGGTGCATTTGCACTTACATTAAGTTCTTTTCATGTGTGAAAGCTATCTGATTGATCCAAAATGTGCAAAGTGAATGAGGGCAACCATCTTGATTCACATGAAGCTTTTTACTAGTTTTAGAGCCCTTTACCTACTGTGAACTTTGTGTGAGTGTGGGTTTTTCGACCACACTTTTAATACACACACATGGCTATATGGTTTACAGTCACTGTTAGGTGCTTTTATCTTATTCTCCAGAACATTGCACAACATAAACCAAGTTAAAAGATTAAATAGGTTATTCATTACTTACATTAGATGGAGAGAACTTATCAGAAATTAATAATATGTACCATGGACATTCTGTTCTCTAGAATTATTAAACATTAAAAATCAAGTTAATAAACATGCTATTGCAATGACTACACAAGCTTGTTATGTATATTAACAAATTTAAAAATATGTTGTACTCCGGTGTGAACATGAAATAATCAACTAGGGGTGTGTGTGTGTGTGTGTTGCCTTTGCTGTGCTCTTGTTTTCTATAGAGCGAACTTGCTGGGATGAACTTTACCTTCATACCACCATCTTGTTTCATTTCTTTCTGCTCTCAAAGATTCTCTGGCCATCTTGGGATGAAACTATAAAGTGCTTTTAAAAATATATGAGCATCCTAAGTGGGGCAGCTGTAGTCATCTTGCAATCAGAAAGTTTATGGATCGGTTCCAGAAGTTTTAGGTTTTTTGTTGCCTCCAGAGGTTTAGGTACCTACGCGTCTCTGAATCGTGATGTTCATTCCGGAGAGTTTTTTGTTTTGTTTTTTAACAAATCCTGACAAAAACAGGGGTATCCTGGCTCAGTCCAAAATAAAATTACACATTTTGAACTATCTCATGTGGAAGAAAGTAATGTTGGGAAAGCTTTTTTTCCCATGTTATTTGTAACAGAGGACAATATTCAGTATGATGACTGGATGTTGGTTTATGGCACCACTCTGTTGATAGTGGAAAACAACTATTTGGTTTAAATAATAGGCCAGGTTGGAGAATAATTTGAATATTAGGAAAAAAAAGAGAAAAGGTTTTAGAGAAGATATGCACTTATGTTATCATTTCATTAATGTTATTTTATTTCAGCACTTTCTCATTTGTTGTTGAGTTGTAAAGCAGTCTTATTATCCAGAACTCCTCCTCCAAAGACACTGATACTTATGTTCCAATGAACAAGAGCAAACCCCCACACACCAGAACATGGTTCTACACTCAAACAGGGAAGATGAGTCATTGCTGGTGTCTTTAATTGGGACCATTTAAGCACATTATGTGTATCTCGTGTTCTCCCTACTTTTTGTTTCTACAAAGTTTCCCGCTGTTCCTCATTACTTTCTCATCTACAAGGATGGATAAATTAAGACATTTATAAGCTTGAACTACTCTGAACCTTTTCTTGAGTGCATACACCTTTTTAGACATTTAGCATTTAAAGAAGCCTTAGACGGCGAGCAGTAGAACAAGTTACATATTTCTGTCACAATTCTCAACAGCAAGAATTAAAAAAATTATATTTGCAGTTTTTTTTCTTTTCTTATGAGAGATTAAGAAATATAGTTTCTCATGGGTCTAGGCAGTTTTAGGTTTGGAATAAACAAAATTCACACTTTTGCTAATTTTAGACACGCAAAAGATCCAGAAAATCTTTCTGTACAGAGTAGAACGTTAAAAAATAATCACAGTTTCCTGGACATCATATTCTGGAAGAATATATACATCACATACAGTTGGAACAAGGTATTTAAACTTCATTAAAAAAAACACCACCTTTTATCTCATTGTCAGACAATAAACCTATTCAAAGCGTTCTTCTTTTATATTGGTTAGGATTACTAAACTTTTTTTTTTTTTTTGCTAAATAAATAGAGTATAGTGTATTTTGCTTTCTTCAGTTTTGGAGATTTACAAGCATCTCTTTAGTATTTGGTAGAACTACTATTTTGAAAGACAAATTTACACCCAAACTTTAATTTTCTGGCTGATGTCTTGAGATGTTTATTATCATTATATCAATACATTATATTGATGTATCGATCACACATAGAGAGATATATTCTAAACCTTTCTTGTAATTTGGATGATTATGGCTTACTGAAAATTCAGTGGCTCAGAAATTAAAGGTCACATTAGGCCAACCCAAAAACCGATGTTTTAAGTAGAACTGCCAGACTTGTGAAAAGTATGTTCATTTCTATGTATTCAGTATTTGATTGGGCCTCCCCTTCCATGAGTTACTGCATCCAATACCTTCTTTTTTGTTATTGAATAATGTTTATGATATAATTCACATTACATCAACACAAATGTCGAGGATTTGAGTCTGTCAAAACATTTGGCCACTGTTGAACAATAACTTCTATGTCAATCCAAGACTACAGATCATTAAAGTATCTGCATGTGGGTTCATTTTTCACAACTGACTCACTTTTGGTTATATAAAACAAATTTCTTACAGAACAAAAGCTCTTCCTAAGTGTGTTATTTCATGAATTTCTTTAGACAATTTTAACCTCAGCTTGCTGAGCTGAATGGAATAGCCGGAGCATCTCTGGTCAGTCATTGGCCAAGAGGCAATTACTTTCTGGACAGATCCAGTCCATCACAGAGAGAGTGAGTATTCATGGAAACACTTGCACTTAAGGGGAATTCAGAGCTAGAAAATCTCCTCATGGAAACTAGCCAGAGAACCTGCAGAAAACCCATGGATCCATGTGGAGAATGTGGCAACTCCACACAGAAAGCCTCCAGCCAAGGCCTTAAAACCAGGACTTCTTAACCTCGATATTGTGAGACGACAGTGCTAACCCCTGCTCTGCACTGTCGTCTCACAACCAAAACAACTTCATAAATGTCTATTTCCAATGCCATTAAACAAGCAAAAGCTACAATAATGTCTAAAAACTATATCCATGATTATTTTTACCCAATCTCTTTGACACAAAACAAGATACTATTAAACAAAATGTGCACTTGAAAAAAGTTGCATTTTTTTAGGTTACTTCATCAGACGTTCAAATGGTGAAAACATCTTGACTCACACCAATATCTCCGTTTTGTCAGATTTCTTTGGTAAAAATCCTCATCAGCATCATAGCGTACAGTCTGTTAGGCTGTTAATACATTTGGGAAATAATATTTCTGAATGCTAAATTTATTGTTGGCAGTCGTGGACTGCTGTGTTTAGGCAATCTGTATTCATTGCCACCATGGGAGATGCTAGTCATCCACAGCAGCACTTGGCCATAAATTCTGAACACTTTACAGAGAAGCCTTATATGTCTGGGGATTGCTTTTGAGAGTGAGAGACATAAAGAAAGATGAGACCTTCTGTTACCAGATGCAAAACAATAACACTTTGAACAATAATGAGTCAACACAGCCACAAAAAGCCCTTGGTAGTTTCATACCATAACTAGATTAGTTGTTTAACAATTCACACCTTAGCCATTCCAGAGGAAATGGGGACTAATATAAGTCTTGATGGTGAGATGATGAGACATGGCTATTTGAAATGTTTTTTCTCTGCCTTTAGGCCATTCAATTGCTGCTTATATTCTGTATGAAAACACATTGGGATTTATTTTCAGGGAGATCTTAGGCCAATAAAGCAAATAAAAAACCCAAAGTGAACGCAATTTTTTTTTTGTCTTGTCAAGCCTAAAAAAAACCCCAACATATCTCAACCCTCTTAGTAATCACATAAACAGGAAATATTTTGAAATAAAAAATTGGCAGCTTTTCCTACAAACCAAATATTTGACCAAATATTCAGTTCACAGGACATTTGCAATAGATGTCCATCCCTTTACAACAAACAATTGTTGCAATGGGGCCAAATGGTCCTGCAGTACACTCCTTTGTGTCTGCTGCTGATTGATAATTGGCTTGAATATCTTTGTGTCACAACCAATTACTAAGTAGGAGGATCCTAATGCAGAACATTGTATATGTCACTTCACACAAAAACATCCTTATCTGGAAAGTAACTCTTTATCATTGAATATTTAATTGTCTGTAAATGTGGGAGAGTTACGGTAAAAAGCAAATGATTAATTTAATGTCAAAGGGTTTTGTTGGCTGTGAGTTAGTAATGTCAATACTGCATAAACATATAGAGCTTGTAGTAGTAATTCTGTGTTAAAAGGTTTCTTTATCTTCAGCATGGGGTCTCACAAAGAAAATTTGAACCTTGGGAGGGGCCACGGTAGAATATCCAACCAAATCTTTTCTACAAATCAAATCTGACAACTGGTATCAGTTTCTATCTGTTATGAGTGAAATCCGACCAGATAAGTAAAACTTTCTTTATGGGCAGGGAAGATCAGTATATAATCTTACTGTAGTAATATCTAACAGCAACTTGTGTCTCCCCATGTAAGGCAAGAATTTACCTTGAAGAAAATTTAGTTTCACAATCTACGACCTTTTCAGAAATCAGTCATTTACAAGTCAACCAGAAAAAAAGTCTCACTGGGCTTTTTGTGCTTTCCAGATCTGAGATCTTACTGTAATTGGTTTGTTTTTCTTTCAATCAATCAAACTTGCTTTTGACTGTAATACAAACTGGACTCAAGAGTGTCTTTGAAAATATTGCTAAGCACAGTTTTGAGCTGGCTAGACTTAGAGGAAGATTTAATTCGTAACCAGTTTAAGGGTTTCCTGAGGATGTTAAGTTATGAAGCAGATGAGATTTGGAAAACAGTTTCATGCTGTTTTAGAGAAGAACAATGCTTGAGAGGTGAGCAGCTGGCACTCAGTGAATCAGGTTCAGTCAAGTTTGAGAAGTGTGGCAATATAGCTCACAAAAAACAATCATTCGCTTTTCTGTGTTTTTCTGATATCATTTAATGGAAATGTCTAATGTTCTACATAGATAATTAAATTATGAAGCTTGTGGTTATCAATTAAAAGGTGGCTTCAACTGAAAGTATTGCAGAAGCTTTACATTTAGTGTTTTTCAGTATTTGTATGACTGTAAATTTGCTCATATCTGCATGTGTGTGAGTGTGCGTGTTGGGGTGTGCGGGGGTGTGTGTGCGTGTGTGTGTGTTTGCATGCACACAGGCAGAGTTTCCTTTTCCCAATTAGCCATGACACAGCTGTGCTTTCTCCTCCTCATCTGCTCCTCGGTGGGTTTCAGTTGAACAAAAATCCACTTTAGCTACTACAACATCGCCTCCAAAGCTCCAAAGTCATCAATATCAATGTCAATGTTTGATCTCACACAGCTGCAACCTCACATGCAAACACATATGCAGGAAAGAGCAGGAAAAACAGACAACCAAAGGAAATGGGAAATCGATTTTTGGAAAACGCAAGTCACCACTTTGCCGCTCTTTCACATTCTGCCCTGTTGATGTACGGCTGTGTGATGTGGCATGGCACAGTGACGCGGTACCTCTTTGAAGTAGGCAAGACCCCTAAAATATTCTCCTTATGTAACTGTCCCTGTTGCAAGGCCACACAAGGCTGTGTGAGGCGCTGCACATTCGTGGGTGCAATCCCAAAAAGGAGCACTTGCATGCCCTAGTGTGTGCATACAGTAGGCATGAATTTGTGGGCTGGTGCTGCCTCTCTTCTGTGAATTATGCAGACGAGGACGAGAGTGCATAAGGGGAAGATGAGGCAGTTACATGGCTTTTGAATTAGAAGAGACAAACCAGCAGCATAAAACACAAGCAGATGTGAAGCAGAAAGGGGTAGAGTGGAGTCAAATGTGGATGGATGTGGAGGGGAACATTTGCTAAGAAAATGGAAGGAGCAAGATGTTGGGGATATGGGCTAAAGAAGTGAGTGAACCCACTGAGTCCCTTGAAAGGAGTGACAGAAATAAACCTAATTGTTTGCATGCCTTTTGGGACTTTCACTGGGGTAATGACAATTCAACTACAGACAGGAGGTTAAAGTTAGGAACAGCTGGGGCGTGCTGTGGTGGCGTAGAGGTTAGCGCGACCCACATTTGGAGGCCTTGAGTCCTCGACGCGGCCGTCGCGGGTTCGACTCCCAGACCCGACGATATTTGCTGCATGTCTTCCCC
Organism: Brachyrhaphis roseni; assembly: GCA_903066815.1. NCBI lineage: Eukaryota > Metazoa > Chordata > Actinopteri > Cyprinodontiformes > Poeciliidae > Brachyrhaphis > Brachyrhaphis roseni. Next base: position 7,449 of record CAEFZY010057836.1, read on the forward strand.
CCTCTCATTACCCCCTTCCTGTCAGCCTACTATCAAATAAGGGACACTAGAGCCCACAAAAAGACCCCTGGTGGGGAAACAAAAAAAAAAGTTATGAACAGCTTTTGGCAAAACCCTTTATATCTAAATGTTACATGTTATGCACTAAGTTTTAATTTAACTCATGAATTGATTATTTTCTGTGCCCTTGAAAACATTATTTTCAGCTAGGTAAAGCTTTGACATGTACATACAGATCTAAACCAGTTTTGATTTCTCTTCGAAAGGTATTATTTGAGATGTTCTAATGAAACATTTCTATCCTTCTGTCCTTGAGTGGATATTATATCTTACATTCAGAGGTGGTTAAACAGAAATCAGCAAAGTTATAATTCACTTTATACAGTATGCATGTTTGGGGAGGTATTTGCTCCAAAACACTTGTTGAGTTTAAATGTTGTAATTTAGGTAGATATATAATAAGAATAAAGTGAAGGAGAATAAATAATGAGTGATCTCACAGCTCAGTGAGCTCATACAAACACGCACACACACTGTGGAGATTAAATCACACAGCATAGAAAGAGCCTACTGCTGCCTGGACCTGTCAGCTTTCAGCACAACTTTATGACACTGCACCACCTCATTAAGTAAGTAAGCATGTAAACCACGTTACAGCTCGTGTTATGGTTATGTGCTGGAATTTACAGAGGAAAAAAAGGTTTATAGAATGCTTTTAGCTGGGAGACATTCAGGTAACAACTCTGCTGCTTGAGGGGAGTCGTGTTATTACAGTGGATGGCCCTTCATTGTTTCAGGACTGAATGTGTTCAGACTGCTAAACTAATGCAGAAGAAAAAATGGTTCTAAAGGGGATCTGAGTTCTCTCAGTTCACAGCTGTATTTAGTTCTATCCCAACATGATCCGACTGCTCTTGGACATTAGTGTCTGTGAGTATTTTCTATTAAAAATATTGCTAACACAACAAAAATGTGTATTATTGTCGTTACATATATGACTCTGTATGGAAGAATACAAAAAACTGTTTCTGAAAAACTTTCTACTGTAATGAGGAAGTGTTTTGATAGAATAAATGACTTTTTTTAATCGTGTTGCTCATAAATTATTAGGTTTTTCTAAAAATGGGTTTAGTCTGGCAGAAGTAGTGACGTCTTTCGATTTTCATCTTCATATTCCCCCATATGCGTTTCTGTCTGTTCTTCCTTTCCTAAAATTACTCCTCACCTCTCGCCTCTCCTGTGCAGGGATCGGCCAGGGCGTACCAGTGGTGGCTCTTATCGTGGAGGGAGGCCCTAATGTAATCTCCATTGTGCTGGAGTACCTCAGGGACACTCCTCCGGTCCCTGTGGTGGTATGTGATGGCAGCGGGAGAGCCTCAGACATCTTGGCCTTTGGACACAAATACTCAGAGGAGGGAGGGTATGCACTCACATTTGCACATATTACAGTAATATAAGAACAAATAGTTAGAAATTCAGCTACCACAGCTACAACAGCTTCTTATATTAGTTTGTTTAATATCTCACCTTGGACTCGAGAGTCCCAGTCAACCTTGGTTTTATTTAGCAATAATTAAATTTAATATTCTTGTTTTCCTCAAGCTATCTATCTGACTTTGCGCTTTCACATTTTTCCTCTTCTCCCACTCCTTCCTCTCTTTACAGCATAATTAATGAGTCTCTTAGAGACCAGCTGCTGGTGACCATCCAGAAGACCTTCACATACAGCCGCACACAGGCCCAACATCTGTTCATCATCCTCATGGAGTGCATGAAGAAAAAGGAACTGGTTAGTCATTTTCCTTTTTTCTTGGGCTCTTTCTATGTGGCTACATGCAAAACCCAGCTCATTACAGACACAATTACAGCACCTCAGCACATACATATTCATGCCTGCAGATGCAGTATAACCAGTTAAACGGCCTGTGCTTAAATGGAATAATAAAACACAAAGTGTGACACACATCAGGCCGTCATGCACATCATTAACCTGCAAACGGCATTGTCTCTGATCACCTAAACACTGTAGTGTTTGCTGGATAAATGTAGCAATGCTTAACAAAGTAAGCCGCACAAATTAAGCTTTCTTATCGTAAAGCTTGGATTATAACAGATATTACTTTGTCCTTTAAGTATGTTAAGCAGATGCAAATGCATTCAGATGACATTTGAGACAAGTTGCCCTGTACCTTGTATCCCTTTGGCAGTGTTTACCTCGAAACACAGGTCATGTTACACACTGTGTGTGGTCATGTCGCTCATCTACTTAGGATATATATTATACCAGGTGCGGGCAACTCAGATCCGAACAGGGTTGGTGTCTGGCATGTTTTAGGTTGTACTGCGGTCAGCTTTTGTTTTAATTCAATGAGAAAAAGAAAAAACACAATAAAACCTCATAAAACCTTTAAATAAAAAAGTATTTAAATCAATACTTCTAAAAATTGTATACTTAGAAGCTGCAAACTTTTAAGTTTGCAAAATAAAACATTTATTTTGTTGATTCATAAGATATTTCATGTGATCTCCTTTTGTTCCCACGTTTAAGTGGTGTTGTCGGGGTTTCATTATGTTGATCACAAGAAATCATAAGAAGAAACATGTTTGGCCCTCCTGTGATATGGATGAAGTTCTTCATTTCTTTCACTGCTCACATGAGCAACCTCCCACCAAAAAAGATCAGAATCAACGTTGTCTCATGTAAAGCACCTGAAACATAATTGTGTTTTGTATTTGGGTGCTACTGCTGAACCAGCACACTGCGGTACTGTATATTTTTCTTACACACCCACATGCACCATTGTTCTTGCACAGATAATAACGTGATGTTTTGTTTATGGTACATAAAATGCCTGCAGCATTTACTGTGTCTTCACTCTGCAGCGATATTAGCGTATTTGCTGCTTTTTTTTTTTTGCCTTCGCACAAGCTTGATTTAAGCCAAGTCTTTGGAAATAGAGGAAATATCTGCTAGCTCAGAGACTTCCCGACTGATTTTGTCATTTACCTGTTAATAAACTGCAAATACAAATACCTTAGCATTTTCTTAAAATCTAACTTTTTGCAAAATTGCAAAGCAGGAGTCCTGTAGAGCCACTAAAACCACAAGACATGCATTTAAAAAGGCATTAAAGTAATAGCCTTCACTGTTATTCATTTTAAGGCATCACTTCCCTTTGTGCTTCTACTTTTATAATAGTACTATCCTACAAGGTCAGAAACAAAGCATATGAAATAGGCACACATACATTTTCACAGACAGTCTTTTCTGTGTTGCCCTGAATTGGTCATAGCTGTGCAGCATGTAAATGGACTGATTTCACCCTCTGTGGGATTCCAACAAGTGACTGATGCTCACACTGACAGAGCCTCTGAACGACATGTACAAGAGCAGCAGAACAGTAGAGCGTGAATCATTCGCCAGTCGCAGCTGTGAAGTTCAGATAATCCGATACTGCCTGTCTCTGAACTAACAAGAGTGTTACTACTGTCATATTGAAAATGAGCACTAAAAGTCAGGTAGCAACAAAAATAGCTACAATGCAAACTAATATTGAAAAAGGAAACGCATGTGTGTGTTTTATTGGGGTGCGAAAAGTCAGCAGACAGTATTGCAAATAGTTGGATACTTTATCTTGTGAAAAATGTGCTTTTAATTAGTAGTTTAACTATTTAAAAAACACCATAAACCTTTCTTAGTTTGTCTCATTAGAACCTCAAACTTCATCTTATTGTAATTTTATTAGAATTTTGTGTGATGGTCCAATACAAAAGGACCGACAAAGCAGCATAGGCTACACCTGTAAAGTTCAAGGAAAATGATAAATGGCTTTTCAGATTTTTTTCAAGTCAATATCTATTTGTCTTTCACCCCTAAATAAAATCCCATGCTGCCAAATGCCTTTAGAGATCTGGCTTTTAGTTGGTGTTTGAATCAGTTTGTTACCTTGCATAGTTCACCATGTATTTTAATTTTAGCAACTTTCATATTATCTATTTATAGTTTATTAATTAGTCACTCTTTAATTTATCAATGATCAAAGCAAGTACTGCCATATTTTTTGATATTTTTGTTAATTTTTGCTAAATTTTATCATTTATCAATAATGTTAAATATGCATGATCTTTGCTTGAGTGTTTTTTGTAAATTTCAACAAATTATTTTAAGTTTTTTTAATAAAATCTAAATATATGACCCGTGTTTCCTCGCTAATCTACCTTTCCACATCTCCTCTTCCTCTATAGTTAATTAATTTTTCACTTTTTATTGTTGATTACGATAATTTTGTTTTATTTGTCTCTTTTCTTGGTTTACTCATTTTGATTATCTCATTGTGTGTCTAATAGTTAAAGGTCTGCTTTTCTGTTTATAAAGCAGTTCTAGTTACACTTGACTATGTAAAAGCTCCTCTATAAAGTTTCATTGATTGACAGTTTCAATCTAACAAAACGATTAGCTGTTTTCCAAAGGCGACAGAGGTTTGTTAGAGGATATTCTCAGTGAGCTGCATTGTGAAGACCAAAGAACACATCAGAAGGGTTCAGGCATCACATGGTGGAAATGTTAAAAGCAGAATTAGGTACAACATCTCCATCCTAGAACATTTCATGGACATGAGTTCAATCTATCATCTGGAATGAAAAGAGTTCAAGTGGGAAAATCCATCTGTAGAACAATTACTAGTTAAGAACATCAGATTTCTGTTTGTTGTGGTTGTTATGAAAGCCATTGTCAAAGTCATGTAGAGGATACAGCAGATATGTAGACAAGAGTGTTCTAGTTGGAGGTTGTATATGTATTACATCTCAAAATATATCATGTCTTCACATGATATATTTGAAAACAGCTTTGTCCTTTTTATCTATTAGATTTTTAAAATTTCAGGCTATCCATGTTTTTGTAAAACATAGGCACAAATTCCATCCATCCATCCATCCATCCATCCATCCATCCATCCATCCATCCATCCATCCATCCATCCATCCATCCATCCAT
>CAEFZY010057850.1:0-35660 GCA_903066815.1 Brachyrhaphis roseni
TATATAAAGATGTATTTACATATTTGTTTAAATTATCACATTGTGACAGATAATCTGTGATAAACTGGCTCCTCTGTTTTCTCCCAGTGTTCCCAGTACTAACTGCAGAAATACACCACTCAGTCAGAAACAACCAATCAGAGCCAGAAGGAGAGTCTTAGCGTTGTCAATCACTCATGTACAAATGCCACTCACACCCTTCCCCTTTCTCTCTAGGCTACTCGACCACATAGTCTGCCATGAATGCTGAGGCCAGCTAACATGGGCATTGATGGTGGTGGATAAATGGTTTTCCTGGAGCGGTAAATTGTTTCTCCGCCATTAACACATTTAGCAGCACATAGACGAGGGTGATAGACAGCGCTAAGACCCTCCTGAGCAACGGCGGCACAGGGAGGAGTTTGATCGTTTCATAACAAATATAGAAAAAACTTATTTTTGTAAAAGTTACATCCTGTGGCTTTAAGCTTTTTGTAAAATTAGATTGTTAAAAAATAAAACAACTCAAGGCTATGCTCAGTTGTAAAAGTAAAAACATTTCCACACGCACAACACGAAAGAAAATCAAGGGATTAGAATTAAACAGCCGTGTTCCCTTAAGAAACAAAAAAACAATCATCCAAGGATTCATTGGGTTCAAATTGTGCAAGAGTAGTTGCATGTGGTCGAACCTTAACTCCACAGAGAATCTTTGGGATGTGCAGAGCAGTGTGACTCTCCCATCATCTCTAAAAGATGGAGGTGAAAAAGTTAGACAAACTGCAGAAGCTTTCAGACGACGATTGCTGTAAAGCTAAAGGCGATCCGGTGTGACTAATGTTTTGGCTGTGCAGTGTGGGCAGCTGTCAAACGTCGCACACCCGCCCCAGGAAACCCAGATTCATACAGAAGATTGGACCCTCCGCTGCAAATCCAGTATGTGATGCTTCAGATCCAATCTCTGCAAACTGTTAACTTCCTCTAAGTTTGATTTGTGCTTGAAAAGTCTTCAAAAGTCAGAAATTTTCTCCTTTTAGACATAGTCTGCTGTAGCTGATCCTTGTCATAGCAATTACCCACTTTGGCACAAGCGTTTGCAGACCAGAGAGTCCATCTTCTCTTGTGTCCAGCCACTCCTCTTTCTGCCTCATGACATTCTTTTACACTTGCAGAAGTCAGGCAAAAGGCATTTAAAAAACCGTTAATGACAGCCACAGGCTCTGACCACCATGTTGCGGTACTTCTTGAGGATAACGTTGGAGCTGTCGTCAAAGTACAGCACCGAGATGCCGTTGAGCTGCGTTGGGGCGCAGCAGGGCTGGGGGACTGTCTCAGGGTTGATGAAGTGCACCTGCGGTTAGAGGAAGTACGAGTTAATCTGCAGAGCGTGTGGAGGCTGTTGTGAAAGTGTCAGCGATCAGGGACTGTTTGGGACTTACCAGAGTTTGCACGATGGCGTGATTGGTGGCATTCATGTCGGAGTTGAGAGGGAAAGCACACTCGCCCTCACAGTAATACGCAGCGTAGCCCTCCGGCGCTATTATCCAGTCCTGATCAGAGGAAAACCACAACCACAGTAACTGACGCTGCCTACAATAAAACTGCGTGTACGATGATATTCTTTGCTTTGTACCTGCCATCCTAAATCTCTGAAACTGACATAGAGCTCGTGTTTCTTACAGCCCTCTTTTGATAATCCGAGGGTATCTGAAACATGCAAAACCAAAGTTTTAGCACAAAACATCAGGGAGACCTTCGCTCCATGCTGGCAATATTTAAAGTCTTAAGTACCAGTTCCGGCCTCTGCTGCCTTCAGTGCTTCTTGGACCGCCTTCTGTTGTTTGGAGCGGTTTGACTGCCGTCCTTTTTGACTGGGGGCCGAGCGAGCGCCGCGGAACCGCACCTCGTTGACTTTAAAAAAGACAACGAGAAAAGGCTGCTTGTCTTTAGGCCCACTCCCAGTCAGCAGCCCCGCTCTTCGGGGATTCTTCTTCTGGCCTTTGCAGGGCAAAATTTAAGTCAAGTCCAGTTTATTTGTACAGCACATGTCAGCAACAAGGCATTTCAAAGTGCTTTACATCATAAAAACATTGTAGCCAATTTGTTAAAAGCCATCATCAAAATCATCAAGCAAATACGCACCAAATATGTTGACCAGCAACAGCTGTCTAGTTTTTTTTTTAGGCACTAAACAGGATATTAGACCTTTGATTCTATAAATGTTCTTCAGATGATAGAAGGCCGACTTTGTATTGTCTTTATGAACGTTCAGGTCAGAGTTCATCACTACACCCAGATTTCAGGGTTGATGGCTAGTTTCCAGCTGTAATAACAGAAGCTGCATGCTGACTCTTGATCTTTCCTCTTTAGGTTCAAAGATGATAAATCCAGTTTTGTTTCTGTTCCGCATCAGAAAGGTATGGCACATCCACACACTGACTTGTTGTAAGCGTCTCTTCAGTGCATGGATGAGTTCAAAGTCACCTGAGGACGTTGTAATGTAGAGCTGTGTATCATCTTCATAGTAACGGTACCTAAACTTGTTTTAAAGTATAAAGAGCTGGCTAAATGTGGCAAAAATACATATCTAAGTTCCAATAAAACTGGGAATTATTCTTCTACAGTAAATGTGAAAAATGCACAAATCATCTCAGCTCATATGAACACTATTTTATAAACTCTTTAACTTAAATAACTGGCTTTAATGGTGATGTCGACCAAAGTTTATGGGCAGCTATGGTTCTGTTACTATTAATGTTCCTGTTCTTGTAGCTACCAAAGCAAGAAAATGTGTAAAAATGAACAAAGCACCTTTTATCTGGATTCCTTTTAAATGTTTAATTCTGGTTCCATGTATCTTCTGTAAATACAAACTTTTGTATGGCTTGTACCAAGCCATACAACAACAGGTGGTTGTTGTATGGCTTGGTACAAAAGTGCAGGATAACAGTTGGTACTGACCGTTGTTGTCCTGGAGAACCAGGTGTAGTCCCAGGTTCTGCTCAGGGCTGAGCTGCCACAGGGTGCTGGTAGCAGTCAGATCAAACACAAGCCATCCGTCATCTGAAGCCCAAACGTCTCGCTGGTCCAGCAGCAGCAGTGCCACTTTGCTGGAAGAGCAAAAATGTGATGTGACATTCAATCAATAACATTGATGTTTCTGCACGCTGAAGCGTTTCCACCTATTGAAAGCATTTGGGGGAAAACGTCAACAAGAACGTCAACAGCGTTCTTGTTTTAAAGCTGGTCGACTCCACTCAACAACAAGGGAGAAAAGAGGTTAGAGATGAATAATCTAAACGTAATCTCACGACTTTTACTCTAAAATAAACTCAGTCTCACTTGGTCTTTAAACTTGACGAAATACAACAAGCATTTTCAAGTAAAAGATGACACATCCAGTTTTTATTGCTGAGAATAGAGAAAATTATGTTATTTTATACGCCAAGATAATTGGAGATTTAAACCTTTCTTGGGTTGAGAAAATATGCAAGACAGTGACTTTTAGATACCTCCTTTATTTAACAAAAGGAAGCTTGTCCTTTAAAATGTATAAAAAGATATTTGGTGTTTAGATTATAATATACAGCTCTGGAAAAAATGAAGAGCCCAAAGCACTGAACCCCATTGAAAACCTCCTGGTTATTCCACCAAATATTGATGTCTGAACTCTTCCTGAGTTAAAACATTAGTGTTGTTGTTTCTAGATGAATATAAACTTGTTTTCTTTGCATATTTGAGATCTGAAAGTGCTGCATCATTTTTTGTTATTCTGACCGTTTCTCATTTTCTTCAAATAAATACTTAGTTTTTGGTTGGAATTTCAGAGACATGTTGTCAGTAGTTCATAGAATAAAAGAGCAATGTTGATTTTATTCAAACATAAACCTATAAAGAGCTGTATGTACATACAGTATGATTTAAAAAAAAAAAAAAAAAAGAAATTTAGATCACTCTCCAAAACCAGTTTTCACATAAACAGGGGTTCAGCTCTCAGACCTCTCGTCTTTGTAATGACTTTCAAAGACAATTGAGCTGCTTGCAGGCGTCAAGGTGACTTGTCCTGCTGCCTTCGGTTCTGTCTGTGAATGACAATGGTGTTATTTTACCACCATCGTCAGACTTACTGACCCAAATCAAATGCCTAAGTACCGAGCTTCTGGCACCACAATAATCACCCTTTTTTATGGAAACGAAGGTTTTTACTCTTATTCATGCTGTTGGTTCGGTCTAGACAGAAAGGCTGAATGTCACTTTAGAACAATTTAGAATTAGTTCAAAATGTGCATGTTGTAAGCAGATGATGTTTTTCTATAACGTTGATACCGTAGTCACATCAACTATACAACATTTTGCAACAATTGCAGCTACAAGTCTCTGGAGCTATGTCTCCACAAACTTTGCCTATCAAACATCGAACTGTTGTCCATTCCTTGTTGCAGAGCAGCTAAAGGTCTAAGCTAAAGCTACAGGCTAAATAAAGCACGTACGAGAATCAATCTTCAGCTTATAACGGAAATGCTAAATTGGACTACGGTCTCAATCAATCTAAATCTACCCAAGTGACTCCCGTTGTTGTTGTATGGCTTGGTACAAATGTCAACTTTTCCCCACTCTTCCGTAAAAGTCGGTTTTCTTAAGCACAAGCAGTTGTCAGGTTAACCCATTCTCAGATCTCTGCAGCTCCCCCACCGTTACCATGGACCTCTTGGCTATGATTAATGCTCCCATTGGTCCACCTGTCAGTTTAGGTAGAGGGTATGTTTGTGGTTGTGCCAAAGTCTTTCCATTTTCAGATGAGTCGTCAAAACGGTGCTACGTTAAATGTTCAGAGTTTGGGATTCCATTTTACAACCCAACCCTGACTTAAACTAGTCCACAACTTAAACCCTGACTTGTCTGCTGTGTTCCTTAATCTGGACGTTGGCGTGTGGTCATTATTGTTCTCTAATAAACCTCTGAGGCCTTCGCAGAACAGCTGGATTTGTGGATTCTCCTTCCCAGTGAAGACAGGTGGTTGCATTGGATTTTTTTTAAAGAAGTTCAGGGAAAATAATCCTTCTTTTAAGAGGTTTACAAGTGAAAATCAGGTATAATTTGTCTTACGATTAATAATTAGGCACTACTTTGTGTTGATACAGTGGCATAGATAAATATAGTGTGAGAATGACTTTGGAAACATTTTATATAGAATTAGTTACGTTTGAACATTTTCTTCAATCATTTTTTACCCTTTGCCTGTGAGGTTAACCTTTCAGTCTTTCTATTGTCTAACCAGCCTTTTGTGTGTGTTTTTGTTTAAAGACCAAAAGAAAATATAGATTAAAAAAACAATAAGGTTATTACTGAATCACCCCTTTTGAAAAACAAAAACCCTACCAATGCAAAAGAACCAAAAAGGATAAAAATATATGTTGTCTATTCCATCGGAGAAGAATTGCACAAGACAATTGTTGATTGTTTTGTTTCAGCATGAAAGAAATGATTGCTCAAATTGCAACTTTTTACAAGCCTTGCTCCACAGAACAGCAGATTTACTGGGATTCGGGTGTCGGGGGCAGCAAAGCAAAAGCTCAAGACCTCTTTCATCCAAACGTTACAGCAACGGCTGTGTTCCAAGTGTCTGAGGTTTTGATTAGTCCGAAAAGGTGTAATTTTAGGAGTTGCTCGTCGAGCTGTAATTAAAGACGGTATTTTGAATACCGAAAGTGGCGAAGAAGAAGCAAAACAGAAGCTGGCAAACCAAACAAGGCAAGCGAGACAGGCAAAACGAAGGAGTAACTACATGTGACGTCCAAGGGATATTTGGTATCACTTGTGTTGCGAGGAGTGCGGCGAAATTGCAGGTCTCCTGAGAACAGTCCTGTTTGGATACCGTGAGGCCAAAAATTGCTGCGGAGAAAGTCTCTGCGTTTTCTGCAATTAACACTAACGTCTGTCTGCAGAAACATTTGGGCTCTGACATTCACGCGAGCTGAAGCGGCGTGTGTGGGGCCCGGGTGCTTATCTAGGCCATATGAGGATAATCGGACAAACCGATCCGACGTTTACAGCACTTTAAAGATCGCCCGGAAAATGTTTTCCAATCGTTTTGCTAAGTGTGAGCGAGTTAAGGGACTTCTACCTCGTCACGATGAAAGCACCGGGAAAAAAGAAAAATCCCCTTAATGTTCCACCCTGCACAATGCTGGAGTGCATCCAGTCTGGGAGAAATTAAACATATCCTTGTGTTAGCATCCTTTTTTTTTTTTTTTTCTTTAATTGCAATAAACAAGTCTGGAGCTTGTTTAAGTCAGACCCAACCAATTAAAATCCAGTCTGATCGACTTCAAAACTGCAGAAAGTTTTGACACGATCATTAATGAAAGAGTGATGGAAAACAAGATGCTTAACTCTCTTGTGGTTGGTACTGTTGGAGCGTTGGGGGGGCGTCTATGAAGTGTGCTGAGCAGGAACGAAGAGTGTGACACCAGGACATGTTCACCTGTCTGGAGGATCCTGAAGGACTTGGTAGACACTGACTCGGAAGGTTTCGTTCCCGTCACGCTCCCGGATGAAGTCCTTGTAGATCCTGAACTCTGCGGCAGTGATGGCCTCGCCCTCTGGAATACGGGAAACGTCGAACCGAAACACCTGCGTGTGCGGCCGGACCAGGAGGTCACGATCCCCGTTAACTGGCAGATGGAGAAAGAGAGAGAGAGAGAAACTACTCACACATGCAGGTTCTCTTCAAAGAATTAGACTAAAGTTCATCTGTCTTCCCATCAACTTTGACCTGATTCCCTGGCAAACAGAAGCTTCCCCACAGCATGATGGTACCACCACCATGCTTTACCTTCTAAATGGTGTGTTCAGGATGATCCACCACCAAGCCTAGTCTGTTCAGAAAGCCTTGCTCTCCACATTTTCTGTTTCTCTGCAAACTTCTACTGAAATTTCTTGGAAATTTCAGTGTTTTGTTTTTGTTTTTATTTTTTGCAACTCAAGCTTTCTTCCTCCCATTTTTCCCCTTTAAGGCAAAATTTGGTTCTGCACAAATAATCCCCACAACTTTGACTCTTACCTGTCTGTGTTGCGCGCCGTGCATGATGCTGTTTCATCAATCTTCTCTAATAAAGCCTCCCAGCCTTTACAGATCTGCTTAGATCTGCTAATAAGATGTTTTAATTACATGAATGTTTGTAAAAATTAAAAAAAATATTAATAATAATAAAATTAATTAATTACTTTTAAAAAATGTTCCATTAGATTACAAACTTTGTACTTTTTTGTGCAATTTTGTTCGCAAAGATGGACTTCTTCATGGGAAAGATGTGTTTAAAAAACAAATAGAAATAGAACAGATGTTATTGTTTCCCAAAGGAAAATTGCTCATTAATTGACAAGCTACTTTATCCAATGTGTTATATATAAATAAATACAGTAGTACTTTATATATACAAGTGACAAAAAAATTTTTAAATTTTTATTATATATACATAAGTGTGATATTGTAAGCAATTTAAATATGACTAAATATATATATATATATATATAAATTAAATAAAAATAAGACAAGGACAAGCATGCACATTAATCTACAAATGAATCTATAAATTAGTCCACGGAAAACTTAGATTTAAAGAGTCAAAATCTGAAGGCACCACAGGATATTATTATTATTATTATTAGTAGTAGTAGTAGTAGTATTAACTTCTTATGCAAGTTGCATTTTTTTCTAAAATCACCCAAACACAAATTTAATAGTATTTTTTTTATTAAAAAATAAAAACAAATTTCCTGTAGTACACACGTATAAGTGTTGGCGTTACCCTTTTTAAAAAATAAAACACAAAAAAACCCCAACTCTTTTAGAAGAGTTGCAGATTTTTGCAGCTCTGACCCAATTGTATGTCGTCAGACAGACCGAGAGGCAAATAAAGCGCTTTGGATCGTGAGAGGTGGTGACCCCAGGTCTACCCCATAAAATCCCAAATGAGACACATTCAATTGAGGGGGAGCATATGGCAATAAAAGGCGTAATAAAAAGCTGTTTATTATGGTAAACCAGTCAGTGGTAAACTGTTGTTTATTTAAACGTCCCTCTGCTGGGTGTTCCTCTTCCCGCAAAAAAAAAACAAAAAAAAACAATCCCACTTCCATGAGTGGAATGACTAATGTAAACATTATTTAACTCAAGCTTCCCCCGACACACACGCCCCCCCCCCACCCCCCACCCCCACCACACACACACACACACACCCCTAAATACCACTATGGGGGGTAGAAGGAGGATAAAAACACATCCTTGGCTCGCCTTGGCTCCCCGTTTCAAATCGCGCACATGTTGCTGACCACAAGAAAAGGCCTGGTTCGGGCTCTGCCCGGAAAACCGCAGCAGCAAGTGCACTTCCTCGAACGCGCAACACAAAAGTACGGAAAGCCACATGCCAATTTTATGCGCGCCCTCGCCGCTTGGGTCGGCTCCCACCACACCTCCGTAATCATCTCGCGGCGCGTCGCCACGCAGTGATTTCCTTTTGATTGGAGAGAAGAAAGCGGGACGGCGGTAACCGGTGGCACCACAAAGGTTTCCACCCATCCTGAAGGGTTTGGGTTTTTTCCCCCCCCAATAGTTAAAAAGGAAATAAATAAAAATGCAGAAAAAGCTGTGAGATGTTTCTTTAGCAACCAGGTGTACCATGGAGAAGGGACAGTAGAGATCTCTCTCTCTCTCTCTCTGTCTCTCAGCGCCAACCATCCATCTATATCGATGACATCATCCGGAGAACCATTGGACGCTTTGTGGATATCTGAGAGGAACATCCTTACATCTTCTCATGGTCCCTGACGCTGAAAAAGAAGAAGAAAATATCCGGAACGTTCCTTTTACGGCACCGCACAATGACTCACAGTCCTCTAAAAACCTTCTTAACAACATAAAAACACACACATGCCAGGAGCCCTGAAAGTGCCGCATTCTGAACCCTGCTAGTCATTTGTTTGACCGCAATTAAATGCTGCAGGGGGAACGAGGGGTGATTTTATGAAAGCAATAATTGCTTGTAAGGACTTGGTGTGTTTACGTTTGGGCCCATTAGCTGCACAGATCAGACCTCAGATATGCAAACTTCCCTCTGGGAGACATTTCGACACTACAGGTTGCTCCCGGGGCCACACAGCAACACGGCTGTAATGAACCCATAAGGACTTTTTATTGTTTGTTTTTTATTTTTACAGTAATTCAATTTTGTCACAAAGTCGGAGGTTGTAATTGCGCGCTATGAAAGGTTATTATTTGATAAGTGAAGTGAATTGTGAAATTTCTTATCGATGTGGAACTCATAACATCCCAGTGAAAGTAGTGTCGGTCTCCTACTGGAAACTTTGACGATGATGTTGATATTCATACAAACAACCATTAAATCAACCACACATAAATTGAGTAATAAATAAGTAGGTGCATGACGTTTTATAGCACAATTCAAGTAAATATGACCAATTTTACTATCGTCAAAGCTTGTTTCTTCCTGCTTTGGTTCAAAAAGTATTTCTCGATTCTTCTGCAGCTCGTCGGCTGCATCATCACATAAATTCATACTGTTCATGTGGAGAACACTGGGTGAAGTTTTCAACCAAAAATAATAGGTTAAAATGACTGAACAGTCCTTCAATTGTTAGGATTTTCAAGGAGTGATTCTGAAAGGTTATTCAATTAGTTGTCCCCTGACAATATGAGACAGATCTCATGTTATGGAGATTTAAAAAAAAAAAAATTATCTTTTTTTTTTAGAAAAGTAGATCAAATCAATTGTCACAACCAGCCTTTAATCATTAAACATTATGAAATCCAACCGGAGGGTGCTGGTTTGTTAGATCTCCCACCTACTGATTACCGCTTTCATGACTTGCTGCTTTTGCTGGCACCGCATAGCAGCGCGACCACGCACCAAAGTGTTTATTTACAGCGTGCCTGTTTGCCATTTATGTCCCATCTCAAATCATCAGCAGCATTGGCGTGTCGCATTTAGAAGGACGTCTTGAAACGATTGTAAAGCCACCAGGAAACAATGCCTTCAGTCAATTGCGGTGGAGAAAAACAGCTGGGTGAACTGAGCTCAAATGAAGAAATGCCACCCACCAGTTGTCTGTATTTTGTCTTTTTCCTCCCTCTCCTGCCTCAGTACTCTCCAAATGTGAAACCGCATGAATGTGCCTTTGGTGTTTGGAAACATATTTCCGAAGAACAACATCTCATTAGCTGAAGTGATTTGTTTGACTGAAGTGAAAAGTTCACCGTTATAGTTGCGCGGAATGAGACGTTCTCACGACGTCCGATTGTTTTACCGTCGAGGGTGTACATTTTGAATCCCGCTGCTGATATGAGGGGTGGCAAAAACTAGTTTCATTCTCTCCACCCGGTCCACGCCCCGAGGCAGGTTTGCTGGTGTAACAAAGCAAGCACAAACACTATACCGCCTGCTGCTTCCTCCACCACACACACACACACACACACACACGCACATTTTTGATTGGCTATCTTTGTGAGGATTTTCCATTGACTTCCATTCATTTCTACAGCCTAAACCTTACCCTTACCCCTAAGCCTAACTAAAACTCAATTCACACCTTAGTCCTAAATTTGACCCCTGACCCCAAAACAGCATTTCCCTTTGTGGGGACCAGGCTTCGGTCCCCACAAGAAGCAGCGGGTCCCCACAAGGCGGTAAGTGTCAGGAAAATGGTCCCCACAAGGTATTAGAAACAAACACACACTTCAGAGCTTTCTTCCTCTAAGGCAAACAACTTGGATTCCTCCCTTTATTAACTCAATGCCACTTCGGTTTCCCCGACTTCTCATCTGTCACCGACCGATCACAAACCGCTGGAGCACAATGCACAGCGGCTCTGATAACTGCAGGAAACTCACAGTTACCCGTTACGTTGTTGAGAAGAAATCAGATGTATGCATGTGGCCACAAAGTGTGCAGCATGGCGACGATTTATCACAACGAAAGTGACCCACGGGTACCTACTGACACACTGCTAACAATTTACAGGTATATGTTTTCAAAGGAAGTACGCCGTCCTTTAATTACACAGTTTGAAGTATCAGGAATCAATGAGAACTGGTTTCTACCATGTTCCAAATTCATTTGAATTTAGCCTCAATTATGCAAAACCGCGTGACAGCCTCCACACCCTCAATATCTGATAATCCCTTAAAGGGGCAGTAATAAGTAAAATTTATTATTTCGAGCTTTGCAACATGTTATAATGATATCCCCTTATCAAAATCACACCTGCGGTGTTTCCTTCTTTCTTTCATGCATGTTTAAGAAATCCTTTAATCTCCCATGGCAACCATTCAGATGTGGACGTAGCACCGCCTACGAGGACGAAGCTCCTCCTCATGAGCTACAGTTTCCAAGCTCACCTTCAGCGCAGCTATCTCTTGTATCTCCCCCACTCAGCTCCTTCAGACTAGCCAACAGCAATTAGCAGGAGCTGTGCATATGATGAGCACTTTAATCAAGCTACTTCTCAGTGAAACGTTGGTAAAAACGTTGTTTAAGGGTTAATAGAGGAGCCATGTTGTGTTGACTTCCTGAAGGCGAAGTTTCAGAAAGAGCAGGAGTTTTTAAAGAGACAGAGGCCCAATTTCAAGGCACTAAAACACAAATTTTGATGTCTTTTGAGTCATATTTAGCATTTCTATAGCAACTGAAGGGAACATAGTTACTTGATTGTGCTATAATATGTCACTATTCATGATGCTGCCCCTTTAAGAGCAAGGGAATCAGGTGCTGCCAAGTGAAACTCAGCAACTATGATCACCTCAGCAAAAGTGAAAATTTTCTCTTTTTGATCATCTCATGAATTAACACAACACCAAGAAGAAAAGAAAACAGCGTGAGCAGTCTTAGAGGAAAAATTCAACATGGAACGAGTTTTATGATCACAATTATTCTTCACGCAGAAAGATGATTTACGAGCGTAAGACATTTGAAACAAACTTCCCAGGCAAGGCCATCGCCAGAATGTCCAACTCTCTTCATACATCACTTAGCATGTAAAAAAAAAAAAAGTTTAATTTAATGACAGTACAATTACAAAGAACTCCAAAAAAAAAGAAAGTCATGAAAGACGAACGGCTATTTCAGCAGGAATGCCACAATAAAAGAGTCTTCTCTCCAAAAACGACTTAATGGCCGAACATTGTGGGCTTGCACAGCTGCGTTGCTGTGAGCCACAAAACCTCTGGAACAATGTTCTTTGAACTGCTGAGATCCCAAAGAACGAGAAGCCTGGCTGCTCAGAGCACAGCCTGCACCAGGACCAACACAGATGTCAAGCACGGTGGTGGAGTGCTGATGATTTGGACCTGGGCTCAGGAAGTCACTGGGAAATGACCTCATCTGTATACCAATGGATTTTTAAAGTTGAAAAAAGAAAAGCCATTGATCATAAATTCAACAAAATAAAATAAAAAAACCCAAGAAGAGTTAATCTAATAAAGCCAGAGATGGAATGAAAGTGAAACCATGTGAGTATATTGCTGTTAAAGGAGGCTGAAAAAGCTACTGAAATGTGGATTTTCTTTGTTTTTTCCACACATTCCGACATTCGCTTGGCTTCATTGAGGGTTATTTTTGAAAATGATTATTTTGTTCTGCTTTTTTTTTTTATGTTTTATTGTGATCTCACACAATAAACACTGGCAAATGATAGAGGATGTTCTTTCTTTACAAACGTTTTGTTGTTCTTTATGGATGACGTTACATACCTGAAATAAAGTGATTTTTTTTTAATGTTTGTTTTTTGTCTAAATCATATTTTGGGTTTTGTTTTTTCAAAATTACTTTTGGGCGTGGGGGGGCGGTGTGATTACTTAACCCATCAGGAAGGCGGTGGTATTAAATATTATTAAATATTAATACCACCTGTTTAATCTGTTTCCCAGATTAAACATTTCCATGTCTCTACACACAGCAGCTTAATTGTTACGATAGTAATAATAATCAGTGTGAGCGCTCACCGAGGTTGACGAAGCTCATCACCGTGTCCGCGTCGTCCAGGAAGCGGCTGTCCTGCGGGCTCACCGCCGCCGACGCCTGACCCTGCAGAACCGCCCTGTACCGCGAGTAAGCGCGCGGCTCTGCCTCCGTGGACACGGTGTTGTACAGATCCAGCATGAACGTCGGCGCGGCGTTGTGCTTGGCGTGAGCGTGCGGCCGCGGGCGGTGTGGCAGGCCCAGGATGGAGAGAATCTCCCGCTGGATCTCCCTGCGCTCTTGGTTCCGCAGTCTCCGGTGGATGAAGCTGGAGCGCACCTCGTTGTCCACGGAGAAGTTGGAGAAGGAGACGCGCGTGGCCGACGCGCAGGGTCCCCAGCACGACAGCAGCAGGAACAGAGCGGTCGCCAGCATTTTCATTTTGTATCTCTTTTAAAACTCTCCCAAGTTTTACGCACGGCTCTAACCCAAAAGGAGACGCCGGAGATGCGATCTGTTCCTCAAGCGGTCCTCGGACATGTGCAGAGAGTTAAAAACTCTCCTCCCACTATCAACGCCGTGTGTCATTCATTCATTCATAATTCTAGGTTTCTGCGCGGCAGCGTGCAGCCGTGATTCAGCCGCGCGCTCGCTTCTCCGACGGCTCCGCGGTGGAAGGATTTTTATCACGGCGCCGCGTCAGAGGAGGGGCGCGAGCGGTTCAGAGAAGGACCAACACGCGACATTTCAACAACAAACTCTCCACAAAGGTTTCTAAACATTTAATCCACTAAAAAGATACACGTTTAACAGACGAAAGGCACCAAAATAAATTGGTTAAATTTCAACCATTTTTGTCTTATTGGATTTTTTTCCCCTGCTTTGTTTAAAACAAACCAAAATAGAAAAAGGTTTAAAAATCTCCTCTAACAAGGGTGACATATAGGTAATTTTCCTGTCAATTCAGGGACAAATCTTGTTGTATTTCCGAAATAAATCCAACTTACAAACAGAAACGACAAAACACAAAAAAAATGTGTTAAGAATTTTTTTTATTGTATTATTAGTTTGCAAACACAAATGAGCTAATTGTGATACAATTGAACGTTCCATTCACAAATGAAAATACCTAATTATTTTTAATAGCCAGCATTTAGTACCCTCTAAAACTTATTTTTATAATGCACGGAGGAGCGGATGGAAGACACAAAGTGCCATTTATCTTAAATGAATGGGTGTGAAAGCTTTGAAGGCCTTCTGGTTTGGATGAGACTGCTTACGGTGCTGCTGTTTAAAGTGACATCAAGTAGATTTAAAGTCCTTTTCTTTCGCATTTCGGGATTCTGTGGCCAACTCTTACACCCCCCTCCCCTCACCCCCTCCCAACCCCCTATCTGTCTATCATAAAGTGGTTTGAATTGTTGTGAACAATCTGCATTGAAAAAGGGGCAAATCCCATAATCCCCTTTACGGCGCAGAAATTCTTTGAAGGGAGACAATAAAGGGAGGCCCGCCCTAATTGCTGAGTGATCAGCGGTAGTCTGGCTGCATGACGGGACATGCAAATGTGCTTCCAAAGAGACGCCGCAGCTCTGCTTTAACAGAGCGGGTGAGAAGCGAGGCCAAGCTGTTACTGCGGCTAAAGTAAAGCATATTTGAACACCTTCAGTTTAGTTTTTTCACATTTGTCACATTTCACTTGTTGTCTCTGTTGTGTTTTAGTGAGGGTTTCATGAGGTGAACCAGCACAAAGAAGCACATAACTCTGAGGAGACATGGACTCTGAAGTCACTTTACAAGTAAGAATCTAAAATATAATATGTACATGTTGTGTATTTGCTTCTCTTAAAGTCGAAACTTACCACCTTTCACTACAAGTATTTTGAGCTTTACCAGGTTTGCGATTCTTTTTTCCCCTCCATTTCTTTTTTTCATACTATTTTCAAACTGAAAGTTTTCTCAATCAGAATTAGGTCTCTACTTTGACTAGGCCACATGCTTTGAACTAAGCCGTCAACGCAGCTCTGGATCAGTGTTCAAGGTCTCTGCCCTAAAAAAACATCCATATGTTTTACGCCAATAAACAGTAAAATTGTGACAAGAAAAATCAGTAAATGATTAAAAAAAAGAAGTGTAGAACTATAAATATGATATGAAGTTGCAGTGAAAACAGCGATTTGTACATTTGTTTTAGGAAAATTGCAATTTTTCTTAACTTAATACATTTTCATTTAAAGTAAAACATTGATTCCAGCTCCATTTTTAACCGTAAAATCAACAAAAACAATGCCATGTAAACATGAAAGATTTTACGGTAATTTTACGGTGGATTTCTGAAAACCAAAACTGACGCCGTTTTTACTGTAGAATTTCCTTTTCCCCCCCATCCCTTAATCAGTCAGATGAACTTTAAATTCAAAAGCAAAACAATAAATTAACGAGGAGGTATCATCATGACAAAAGTAACACACCTTGTCATCTTGGCAGAACACTGTGACTTCCACAACTTTGATCCCAATACTCGCCTCCTAATCATTACTGGACCACATGAAAAACAACAAATACACTTTAGAGACGTAACAGGACATAACAATGGATTTTAATTCAAGTCATCAGTGAAACTGGTGCTGAAATATTTATATTCATAAAAAAGTTGAAAGCCATCTTTTTCTTGTCTTTTCACAATTATCTACTGCTTTGTATTGGTTCATCTAATAAAATCCTGATAAAATAAAATAAAAAAATTATGTTATCTTCAAAATGTGATTTTCATGAGCAGCAGCGTCTGAATTAGCAGAAAACACAGTTTGAGTCACAGCAGACATTACGCAGCTGAAGATGTTTACACCGGCACACGCAGGTCACGTAATGTGACTCATCCCTCGCAAACTCAATTAAACTCACGAGTCGTCCAAGTGGGACACAAACATTTGTAAACCTTAGCATCCCCTTAACTGTAATTGTTTAGACTACAGTTTGTTTCTCTAAATTGGTTTAATTATCTTTGGGTGTAATCAGACACAGCTACACAATGTAAGACAGATTTTTCTTTTGTTTTAAGTGATATAAACACAACATTTCTTTCTTTTTTTTAAATCATATTCTGATATCTTTAGGGAGTTAGTTACATGAGTTTAATGAAAATACAGATTCCACAGAATCTATGCATAATGTTTTGTATTCATTAAATTTTAAAAAGTATCATGTAATATAATAAAATATGAAAGAAATTGATATGTGTTTTTTTTATTATTATTTTAATATAAAAATCTGAAAAAAAAAATTATATGCATTTGTATTAAGATGCACTGACACAGGCAGGTCACGCAATGTGACTTATTCCTGGTGCCCTAAAATTTAACTCAGAGCCAAGTCTCTTAAATGTAGGTTATTCTCAGCTAAAATTAACACTCATCCTGGCCGTGAACACACCATCATGCGCAAAGTTTGAAGTACACCGAATTATTTCCAAAACGTGAAGGAGCCTGAATACCTATACACACAGAAATGAGGACAATCACAACACTGTAGTTGGGAAATCATTCAACTCTTAAAGAAGAAGCTTCCGGATGTTTTCAGGAAAGTCCTTTTATCTTTCACATTTCAATCCAGCAGGTGGCGATAACGAGGTTATACGCTGGTTTTCGAACATCTTAGGAATCGCCGAATAAAACGAAGTCATCAAACTGCGACACAGACGCACTGCAGTGGTAAGCGCCACACCTTTGCTCTGTAATAATATATGTTTGTTATATTTAGACCTTGTGCTAATGATCTAATTTAACACATTAAAGCTTCGTGTATTGATACAGTTTCTAGAAACAGCTGCAGAAATTAAAATGATGAATGAAGACGTTAAAAATGTATTTAGCCCCGCAGCTAAAGGCGGACGGAGCTAACATTAGCGTCTGAACTGCTCATTCGCGTTTATTTCTCAGCTTTATTAAACCAAGACTGGTTTCATATACCTTTAGGTCTTTGTTAAGTGATATTTATAGTTGGTAATTTATTATTTTATTTGTTTAAAAGACTGTTAGAATAAACTACATTCAGTCGGCGCTTGACATGTTAACAAGACCGTTACTTTAGCTGTAAAGCTGCTCCATATTATGTCATGAAATCACCTTCTAGTTTCATCTGTGACAACATTCGCTACATATGATTGTGTACTGCCTTTTGCACATGTATTTTTGTCTGTAATGGATCATTTAAATAGTTAATATGAAAATAATGGGTTGTTTTAATAGCTCATCTCTGCGCCTTTCCCCGCAGCCGTACATTCGGTGCGCCTTTAATGCATTATGAGTTTGTTCGGAACGGCTTCCAGCTTCGGAACAGGAGGGACTGGTGTTTTTGGAAGCACGACAACAGACAGCCATAATCCCATGAAGGTGAACTGAAAGAACTCGTTGAACGTAGTGCAATAATCGTGACTCCTGTGCATCCCTCTCTCACCTGTTCGCCTGATATTCTCTTACAGGATGTCGAAGTGACCTCGCCTCCAGATGACAGCATCAGCTGCCTGGCGTTCAGTCCTCCAACCATGCCAGGAAACTTCCTTATTGCAGGATCCTGGGCGAATGATGTGAGTTAGTTGTTGAGTCAGTCAATAGAAATCTATGTAGACTGAAACCAAGGACGGATTTTTGTGTACGATTTGTGACCCAGTGTGCTTGTTAGAGAGCAGCTGCTGTAAAATGTTACTATAGTAGAGCTCTAAAGGTCTGTTCCATGGAGAATGTGGGTCCTTACTTTAACTGGGACAAGCTGTCAGATTCATTATTATGGTAGTATCATTGGATGCAGTATTTGTTTTGTGATCAGTTATTTAAGTAGTATTCATATTTCCAATATCTTTCAAAAGCTCTTTGCAGTAGTCACATTTTAAAAAGATGTTCTCATTTAAAAAAAAAATGTTGCATGATGGAAAACATCCTTTTTAAACATGCTAGTAATGAAATTGTGCCAAGTGTCACTAAAAAAAGGTTGATTAGACAAAACATTGTGTGTATTAGTTAAAATGTTTGTGACCAAGCTGGAGGAATGCTTTGGGTCACTATCTTATGTAAAGCCAGACTTGCAGGCCTTTCTTTATTTTTTCGAACAATTTCTGGGTTTAGAGGTTTTGCTTCAGGACTCGAAGGTGTTTCTCTCAAATCCGTCCTGTTACATGACTAGCAGAATGCA
Source organism: Brachyrhaphis roseni (assembly GCA_903066815.1). Lineage (NCBI taxonomy): Eukaryota > Metazoa > Chordata > Actinopteri > Cyprinodontiformes > Poeciliidae > Brachyrhaphis > Brachyrhaphis roseni. The sequence goes on from CAEFZY010057850.1 coordinate 18,141, forward strand.
GCTTCGTTTCCACAAACCGGACAAAAGTCACACATTTGCAATCGAATTTTGTTGTTTCTGTGTGATTTCAGGTGAGATGTTGGGAGGTGCAGGACAACGGACAGACCGTCCCCAAAGCCCAACAGATGCACACGGGTCCGGTGCTGGGTGTCTGCTGGAGCGACGTAGGTGTCATCTTACAAAAATAAAACGACCCACACGGTTCATAAGGGTGCTTGAAATCCTTGAAAACACTTGAATTTTAATTAGGTGTTTTCAAGGTTTGGAAAGTGCTTGGTTTATGTATAAAGCCATTGAAAGTGTTTGATATTTCAGTAGCAGAGTTTTGTAATAAAATGCAATCTAACGCTTAAAGTCCTAAACTTTGACATTATCTACAGTTGAAATGTAGATAATGACATTTTAGTACACCTAGTAAAAAGATGGACACTTTTTCTCACTGTCTGAAATTAAATCAGACTAAACTCTTCATGTTTTGGGTCAGTTAGAATTAACAAAATTATCTCTATTTGCTAGATGCCAGAAAACTTGGCAAGAAAATTTTTTTTAGAGATTGTTTGTAACTTACTATGTATATTTTGTTTAAATATTTAATTGGATCAGCAATGATATTTACCATGCCCTGTATTGTTTTAGTGTGATGAATATTTATTATCAAAAGACATTAACAATAATAAATGATGTAATAGTAAATTGAAACTTTTTAAATTATTTTTTTGTTAATTTGTGTCTTTTTTTATCCCCAAAGTTTGATGCTGGAAAAGTTGAAAACATTCCTCGAAAATGCTTGTAAAGTCCTTGAATTTTAATGTGGGAAAAGTGTATGAACCCTGAATCCATGTGTTGGATATTTGCTGCTGGATTGCAAAAACAGGTTATGTCATGTTTGTTTTTATTCTGCAGGATGGCAGTAAGGTGTTCACCGCTTCATGCGACAAGACGGCCAAGATGTGGGATCTTAACAGCAACCAAGCGATGCAGATTGCACAGGTTGGCCGAGATCCCGCCAGGTTCGCCGTGCGATCAGCTTGATTTCATCTCACACGTCTCCTTCATTCTCTCCCCAGCATGACGGTCCAATCAAATCAATCCACTGGATAAAAGCCCCAAACTACAGCTGTGTCATGACTGGCAGCTGGGATAAAACACTGAAGGTACGACAGCCTTCTTCTGGGTTTCCCACAGAAAACTTGTTAAGCCCGGTGGTAGGATTGCTAGGTCAGTCATCCTGCAGCCCACCATGTTTTTGAGTTAAAAATGTTTTAAAGTTGACAGGAAATGTGAAAATATGACTAGATAGTTATGTGTTATTAGAAGATATTATTCACAATACCTAAACACCGACTGTAAAGTCTTTAAAAAGGCAAATAAAAAATCACTAATTTCAGACACTAATTGAAGTGTCCAAAATTTGTTGATCCTTTATCCGTGACTTGTCACTTTATTTGCTGAAGTTCTTGGCATGTAAACCAGTAAACATCGGCAGTGGTTGCAGAAACTTGTGTATAAAAAAACCCCATAACAAATAAACAAACGATTCTTAGCCTGGTGGGGGCACAAGTCAAGCCTGGTGGCCCGCCAGGCTTATAAAACTCTGTGGGAAAGCCTACTTCTGTAAGCACTTTGAACACATTCGTTTGTTGCATTTACAGAGAAAGTAATTCCAGTCTGAGATACATCTATCTATCCGTCTGACATTTTGTGGCATTTAGAAACATTGACGTTTTTCTCTTTAAAGTTCTGGGACACCCGCTCGCCCAACCCCATGATGTCCCTGCAGATGCCTGAGAGATGCTACTGTGCCGATGTTGTAAGTCCGTTATAAACAACATGAGGTCATTTCTAAAAGCTTCCCGGTGAGAGAACTGACTCACCCTGCTGGATGTAGGTGTATCCCATGGCAGTGGTAGCCACAGCTGAAAGAGGCCTTATAGTGTACCAGTTAGAGAACCAGCCTTCTGAGTTTCGCAGAATAGACTCCCCTCTCAAACATCAGGTGAGCTGTTCTTTAACTCTTTGAGGTTTTGAAAATGTTGCAGTGTTTTATTGTTATGCAAATTCAGTGTTGTCTGTTTTTTTTTTGCTTTTCAGCACCGTTGTGTTGCCATATTTAAGGACAAGCAGAACAAGCCAACAGGCTTTGCACTGGGAAGCATTGAGGGCAGAGTGGCGATCCATTACATCAATCCGCCAAACCCGTGAGTTTTTGTAAAACACACAACCCGTATACAAGCTTCCTGCTCCACACCTAAAAAAGTAAAAAAAAAAAATAAAAAAAAAACAACTTCACCATATCTTCTAATCTTCTTTAGAGCCAAAGATAATTTCACCTTCAAGTGCCACAGGTCCAATGGAACTAACACAACCACTCCACAGGACATCTATGCTGTAAGTTGATCTTCTTGTGTTAACACTATTAAAAGTTAGGAATGGAAAACAGATTTTCTCCACTTTTTGATTCAAGTTGGGCAAAAGCAACTAGCACTGCACATCACCAGAAACGCATCCCAACTATGGTGAAGTACGGTGGTGACAGCATCATGCCATTGCTTGTATTCAGCAGAGACAGTGAAGATAGATGGAGATCAGACGAGTATCCTGAAACATGTTAAACTTCAAAGACACGTGAGCGTTGGGTTGAGGGTTCAAGTCCCAAGAGAGCATCAACCCTACACACCCAGACATAATGGTTTTAGATTAACATGTATTTTTGTTAAAGTGTCCCAGTTAAAGTCCAGACCTAAATCCAGTTGTTAATTTGGGGCAAGAAACAGAAATTCCAATCTGACAGCATAAACCTGTCATGAGAGATGCAGCTGTATCAACAAGACAAGGGGCTAAATAGAAATGCACTTTTCAGATTTGTATCTGGAAACCATTTTAAAAAATAATGCATCATTTTCCTTATGGAACTGTATGTAATATCTGTATATATTTCGCATTTAACATAAAGAAAACTTGTTGTCTGTAGACACATATTTGCCATACTCCTCAAATGGCCCAGTTTTAGCTTCACCCAGTTCAAATTCATTAAAAGAATGCTTATATTGTATATTTCTTAATTAAAAAAGAATTGAATTGTTTTATTTGTATCTTTCAATATATTTCTAATATTGTATAAAAGAAAGCTGTATAAAGTGCCAATTTTTTTTCTCCGGTTAATCGTCAGAACAATCGATTATTCCAATCGATCACTAAAATAATCGTTAGTCGTTAGCCTTACTGCACTTCCGTTTCTCCTGACCAGGTTAACGCCATCTCCTTCCATCCTGTCCACGGCACGCTGGCCACCGTGGGCTCAGACGGACGCTTCAGCTTCTGGGACAAAGACGCGCGCACCAAGCTGAAGACCTCCGAGCAGCTCGACCAGCCAATCACAGCTTGCTGCTTCAACCACAACGGCAACATCTTCGCGTACGCCTCGAGCTACGACTGGTCAAAGGTACGAAGCGCACAGTCGGTTCCTCACCTCTCTTTATCGTTTTACTTAAAAAAAAAAAACCCAAAAGAAACGAGTTCTGATCTTTTAGGGCCATGAGTACTACAACCCCCAGAAAAAGAACTACATCTTTCTGAGGAACGCCGCTGAGGAGTTGAAGCCTCGGAACAAGAAATGGTGAGAGAAGGGCAGCCGCCATCTGTTACCGTGGAGACTGTGGTCAATGAATGGGGCTGCCCCATTTCCTGATTGCTCCTGTGGCTCTGACTGTGGGCTCTCAAGGGGAATGAATGTGGGCAGTAAGGATACCGACATGATTATTATTTTTTTTATTATTCAGCCTCGCTCTGTAGCCACCCGGTTTGGTGAAAGCACTTTGCACTTTAAATATGTAATGTCGTTTGCTCCAAATGTGTGTGTGCACAAACTACTCTTGTACTCAAACAGGGATGTATGTAAAGGATGGAGCCTTCTGTCTTAGCTAAAGAGTCTAGCCTTTAAACATGAAGTACTTAATGTTAAGGAGAGGTACTTAAAGATGTTATTTATTAGCATATTGAAGTTTAAAAATGAAAAATATCCTAAACACAGAAACCAAGCATATTTTGTAAGCGCTTTGCCTGTAGAATAGCCATTCATCCTTTTGTTCAGAAATAAACGAGCGATAAAACAACCTTGCTGCTCTGTCACTGACTGCTACTTCCTGTCTCCAGATTCGCCTCGCCAAGTCACACCTCTTGTGGAGAATTGCGGAAGACCTGCTGCTTTAGTGTGCGTGTATGCGTTTGAGACATGCTCCTTCCTTTCGACAGACGTCTGGACCAATGCCGTGGCTCTCTGGTGCCTTGCATGGACCAATCAGAGGGGCCAACCCATCTCGATGTTGCATGATAGTTGGCCTTTTTAAGTTTTTCATAGAAGGGAAAGAGGGCTTTAATTTGATATTCGTCTTGATATTTTTTTTAAAGTGTACAAGTTTGTTGTTTTTTTTCCCCACAACTTCCAAAAAGTTTTTCATTTTCTTGTAATTTTTCTGTTACTGTTCCATTAAAGATATTGGGATGTAAAATAAATAAGTGCGCCCTCATAGATTCCAACGTTGTCTATGCGTTTCAACAAGACAGTCAACTGTGACCAAAAGGATCACAGTAAAGTTCTGTGTTCGGAGGCTGCAGAGCAAAGGTAATATTTATGGACTTGACAAAGATCTCACCTTACGTTTTGGATGCTAACTACTCCCTCCTGTCTGCCTGTTTTACTCACTGTTAACCAGCAGGTGGAGTATTTTCCCCAACAGTTTTAACTCAGCAGGACAAATGGGATCAAAGGTGTGTGATGAGACTCTCCCATCCAGTTCCTCTGGATGGGTCGAGGATTTCAGGAGGATATGAATGAGGTAGTTGGGGCTACTACAAAGGCCTTGTGTGAAGAGTGGACCAGATCATAGAGGTAGAGGTGCGAGTTAAGTGTCTTTTTATAGACGTCATTAGAGCGTCACCTCTTTGTCAGGCTGACCGTAGGTAGTTAGTAGTAGACCTTCAAGGCAACGGCATCGGGAAGGTTTAAAGCCACTACAGTTCAACGCCCCGCTACACTTTCGGAGAACAACCTTCAGTTTATCAGGTTCCGCAGCGTTTCAGCAAAGCTGCAATAAAATGCCTTCAGGTCTTAAAATCAGATGGTTCTGCAGGGTTAACGTGTCTTTCTGGAGCTGGAAATGTAACAACTCTTACACATGCAGAAAACAACCAAATGGATAGAGCGCCAACTAACCTCAGTTATAAGAAGTATTACTTTTCAGATTCTTTGGAATTTAAACTTTACATTATGTTTATTGTGATGTGCCACACTACTGAAGTTGCAAAGGGCAATTTGCGTTCAAGACAATTGCAGTCCAATACCATTATAAACAGGTCTGTTTATGGGAGACATACCCAAGCAATTTACTGAGGTATAGTGGAGTTATGATGCTGATTCTGTATAAGTTAATCATTCATGCTTTGCTCAAACACTAATGTCATTCATCGTGACCCCATTTAAAAAATAACGCAAATAGTTGTAGGGCAGTTTGAATAAGATGGGTTGATCCTGGACACTGTTAAGGACAGCATGCTTTCATTGAAAGGTTTATGGGAGAGGGGAAAACGTAAAAAATTGCAGAAGATGATAGGATCTTGAATACTTTGAAATGGAAACTAAAAGATGGGGAAGAAAAATAAATGACTCCAGAATATCCAGAGTAATCGCCGTTCTAGGTCGTCTAGTTTATGCATTAGCCAGCCTATCTCTCAGACTTTCATCCAATAGAAAACATTAAAAAAAGATTTACTTCTGAGATTTACTTCTGAGATGAGACATTAATTTTGGGATTTAATTGAATGATCTGGGGCAGAAATGCCTGTTCGTGGCAGATGTGCAGCAGCTCTCACAGTGGTTACATGACCCTAATTTCAAAGATTTTCAGAGTAATTAGATTTTTTTTTTGTGGTTTTAATGGTTTCCTTTAAAGCAAGAATAGAATGATCCTTTATTGACCCATAGTGAGAAAATGTAGCTCCAGATACCTACCTTTAACAAATGTCCAAATGTCTGCTTGTTCCTTTAGATTTAGAACAAGCTTGAACTTTTTTATTTTTTGGTTTTATTATAGAACGCTGTGTTATCAGAATATTAGCACCTCTGGAAATAAGTGAATGTATGTTTTTATTTGTTTTCAGTGCATTTTTATGTCATTAAAGCGTCATGAGTAGAAATTGTATCTCTGAACATGCTCGTTTAGTATTTGAACACAGAAAATGAAGATACAAATGTTATAACCTTGTAACAGCAACGAGGCAAAATTTTGCTGGGTTTCCGACTTGCAAGTAGGATGGACCATTACATCTGTCCCAGATCCAAACTCCCACAACTGAGACAATCTGAACACAGCAAATGCAAATGGTCGCACTCAAAAGAACTCTTTGTTAGTTTCTTTTTCTCACCCGAGTTATGAAAGTTTGTAAAGTTTGTTTTCGAGAGGGTAGCGTTTATCCTGATCAAATGTTTTATCACAAAAGAGCAAAAACATCTCTGTAGGTGTTAGGTACATCTAAAATACGTTTGATGGCTATTGGCTTAAATGGTAATCATGTCTTACCTTTCTAGACTATATCTACCATGTCATATCTGCAAAAAGCAAATTTGTGCTACTAAGTATTACATGTAGGGGAAGGATTTAGGCGACAGGTCTGGGGTATTTCCCCTCCTGTTTTAGAGCAGTCCAGCGCGTACAGTACAGGTTTTTCTTTGTGCCTAAAAAGACAAAAGCAGGTGCAACTGGCACCGTGAAACGACGAACCAATGGGAGGACCCGCTTCAACAGTTGTGCGAGAAGAGTCCACGCTCATTGGCCAACAGTTGTGGTGGGGGTGGAGTTATACCGTATGGTATAAATACTCCTAGCACGGTTTCTTGTCATGACTACCAACCGGCTAGGTGTGCTGGCTGTTGAGGGCTAACAAGCGGCGTGAAGCGCGGATTCCTACAGGTTGCTGCAACTTTCTTTTCTTTCTTTTTTTTTTTTTTTTTAATTTTACCAGAGCCTACAGAGAGCGACAAACAAGACGGCGTAGCTCCACTAGCGTGGTTTGTGGATGTCGGGGGAACTGTTGAGCGCTTAGTGAAGTACCCTGTTTGCCTCGGTCCGTCCCTCCGGCTTGACCAATGCTCCTCCATCAGTACATGAACGGATCCCTGGAAGTCATGCCTCCCACGCCGGTCCAGAAAGACACCACGTTCACGAAAATCTTCGTCGGCGGGCTGCCGTACCACACGACCGACGCCTCGCTCCGAAAATACTTCGAGGCTTTCGGGGACATCGACGAGGCCGTTGTGATAACTGACAGACAGACCGGTAAATCCAGGGGCTACGGCTTTGTAAGTATCAACAACACACACACGCTCGTTTCTGCACAGCTCTATCAAACCTGCCTTTTTAACTTATCGTCCTAGTTTCTGTCAGTTTGTAAAAAGTTGTTTTCTGGGTCATTAGCTGTAGAACACGTTTAAAGTCTGGAGTCACTCACGCAGGTTTAAAGGCATCAGCATCTTTGTTTTTGTCCTGCCTTGTTGCCTGGTTGGCTGTTCTTTTCGATTAATGAGGATGAGGGATCACTAAAGTTGATGGGTAACTAAGAAGATTATATTTCAGCATATGTCTAATGTCCACTCCTCATTTATAACCTCCCCCCCCCACCTCCTCTCAACCCTGAGCAGCTCCAGCTTATTGCTCTGGAAGTGTGTATTTAGTGTGTGTGTGTGTGTGGGGGGGGGGGGTGAGAGAGGCTAGACTCTTTGCTTGCTTTATATGGTTATTTCAGAGCAGTGGGGAGGTTGACCTTGCACACTCTTGCTTTCCATTGTCAGGAACCAGAAGACATGATTTACATCACATTTCAGGCTGCTGGAAAAGAAAAAGGGACATTAAGATGCATGCTAGAGTTTTCAGAAAAATCTCTTCTGATGTAGTTTTTCTGCTATAGAACAACCTGTCACGGTCAGTTTTTATATGACTTAATCAGATTGATATCAATAGCTGATCAACACCGAAATATTTGCAAGTGCTTATCATTCTGACTCTGCAGACCAATAATGACCCCATCAGTTTAGATAAACTATTGCTGCCCAAATAATCAAAATCTTAGTGACCAAGTTTTGAGAACTGGAGATGGAGGATATGCGGGTTAATTATAATCATTTGTCGTATACAACATTTAACAATATTATCACAATTTAATGAACTCCCCCGCCCCCAATTTATACCCTCATTTTGTTCCTCTACATTGCTGTTTGTCCATGTTTACCTCCAGTATGTACCCTGTCTATGTGGTACCAGTTTGTTTGACTCTATAGTTGGGTATGGTGATGAATTATGAGCAGTCCATTGAAATGTCAAATCTATTGTATGCTTCCATTGTGAATTTGGAAGCATATTCCGGCTTGACCAATGCTCCTGACAATTGGAAACACAGCAGACCTCCAGTAATCTCCAGTAATATTGAATATCTGCAAATGCTCAAATCCCACCCTACAACAGCTTGAAGCTACCTTTTTTAAATAGTTTGAACACCAAATATACCTCAATATGCATTAATGTGCACATTGGAAACGCTTCAGCCAATCAGCATCAAGAAAAATAAATTGGGCGCCTGGATTGGCTGATTTGCAAAGTATTACTTCGGCTATGTATTTCAGCTACCCAATCTGCATCTTTTGACTTTTTTTAGTAGAAAAATAAGCAACTTGGCAAGTTATCGGCAACTAATTTGGAGATTATTTCCTCAGGAAAGTCCGCGACTGGGTGAATCCACGAATACCGAATAGACGTGACTCTGCGGTCCATATATTTTTGGTTAAAACCCCTTTTTGGGCTAGTTGAGTCAGATATGACAGGTTGTGCATCACAATCAAACCAAAACGGCAATAGGAGCAAAGTGAGTTCCTACTGCTTGATGTCGCTGGACTCGTTTAACCACGTTTACTTACAGCATGAGGAGACGGTTGAAAATGACGTTAGATCCTGATTCTCAAAGCAGGAATCAAAATCAAACACTTGAGGATGGACTCAACGGGATCGCTATGTCAATATCTAATAAAGGTTGCTGCCAAAATGGTTACTAATGCAACCTGATCAGGCTGATGTGTGATCTTTGTGATGCCATCCAACCAAATGCTGACAAGCGGGCTTTTCTTTTTTCTTTTTTTTCCCAGTGAAATCCATACTTCATTACCCAGCTTTCATGTCAACTTTTCATGTTCCAGTTTTAGAAACCGATTACATTTTCTTTGATCTAATCTCTCTGGACCAATGAAATCATCCTAGCATTTTTAACTGCTCCTTGTTATCCCAGTTCTTGGAGTTCTGTGGGAAAATGACTTTTGTTTATAATTTTATAACTTTAACAACTTATTCTCTTTAAAACAAAACAAAAAACTCGAAATGTTCTAAGATTCTTTGCAATACCGGGTTTTTATCTGCGTTAATAAGTGATTTATCCTGTCCCTGGGAGATAAAACCATAAAGAACAGAAGCAGCAGTTGGAGAGAAAAAAAAATGCAAATATTTACCAGAACTTAGCAGAGACGCTTCAGCTCGGCTGTCTGATCGGGCCAAAGAAGGAGTGGAAAACGGTTCCGTGTACCTCTAAAAGGGAATTGGAAGACAATTGTTCCTTGTTTACATGTAAGCTGATGAAAGTCGGAGGGGGAAGCCGTCCGGTGAGTCGAGCAGGTACCGACCGGCTTTCTGTCAGTGGGCCGGCGTTTCAGGTTAAACGGGCTTTTCGTCAAACCGTGCGGGTTGCTTCCAGGGATTTTAACCTCACCGTTTTTTACTCCTGGGTCGCTATTTGTGTTTTTTTTGTTTGTTTGTTTTTTTCTGTCTGGCTTGAAACAAGAAGGAGCCTGAAGCTGAGTGCACTTTTTTTTTTTTTTTTGTCTTATGCACACTTCAGAGGTGGATTAGCGGACCCCCACCTCCCAGCACCACCCTAACCCCGCAGCAAGGCGCTTCACTGTAAACACAGCCTGTTTCCTTCCTGTGTGTTCACAACACAGAAGCCACAGTGGGCTTTGTTCCCAATAAGCCTCACTGTAAAAGATGCAGAGTGTCCTCCGAAACTATTCAGCTCCATGTTCTCGGATCGGGTCGGGTCATGTGCGGAGGAGACTGAGAACTGGCAGGATGTGGCAATCAACGCAGAAGGGCTCATCTAATGCCAGGGAGGAGCCGGGGGGGGGGAACTAATACCAATCTCCTTATTTTGCTCCTAATTGAATAAGCTCCTTGTTGGCCAGATCCATATTTCAGCAGCTCTGCCCTTGTCTGAGTGGCAGTCATAGGCTGGCTACTGCTGCTGTGGGCATTTTTTATTTATTTATTTATTTGCCTCAGAGGTAGTTTTCTGTTTTTCTTTGTAAGAACCAAACTAAGTGAGAAGATCAGGGCACACTGGGGTTTCTAATAAGTTGCCATTTCAGAACTACTAAAATCCGAACCACATCCTTCCTATGATGTAAATTCAATCTGAGATGGCAGAAAAAGCACACAAGTCTGTAACTGTCTTTTTTTTTTTTTTTTTTTTGACATATCCAGCCATAAATAACCAGTTTTAGTGTAGAAACTCAAGAAGCGCCACCCAATGTAATTTTCTAAACCGGTTGTCAAACTAAAGACAGCTGGTACTGGAGCAGATGGCCCGATTTCTGAACCAGCAAATATCAGCATTTTTTTTTATTTAATTTTTTTTTTTTTTTTTAACTGGTCTAACTTAAAGTGGACCAGTTGAAATCCTGTTGCACATGTTTTCTTACGTTTTGTGTTTTTCTACGAGGCTAAACCGTGATTCATTAGCAGTTGCGTCTGTGGTTGCCAGGTGACGATGACTGACCGAGGAGCCGCAGAGAGAGCCTGCAAGGATCCCAACCCCATCATAGATGGTAGAAAGGCCAACGTCAACCTGGCGTACCTGGGCGCCAAGCCCCGCAGCCTGCAGACAGGTGAGATACAGAGGGGCTGTGCAGAGCTCAGGTTAGCTAGAAAGTAAAGGCGGGGGGAGGGGAACTGCGGGACATCTTTGCAGACGGTGATGAGTGTTGAGGTCTAACAGTTCCACAATTCAACAATTTTTCTGTAAATATCTGTTTTAAAAAATGTTATATAGGTTAAGTCAATGTATAATGACTATGGTAAGTAGAACAGATAACTGTATATATAAAATACATATGTTTTAATTCACAATAAAATAATTAAATGTCTAATTATTCATAAAAATGTAAATTCACTTGGTTGAAATGATGTGTAATTATGCTGGTATTTAATTATGAAATATTTCCTGTGCTACAGAGCATGAATCTAAACCGTCACTGTGGTTTGTTAAATAGATGCTAGCATTTGATTGGCTAATCTGTGCGTTAATCTGAATGTTTAGCAGTGTTAGCGCTACACACTGAGACTGATGGATAGAATAAATGACAATGTTCTGCAGCACAGGAAAATGAAATAAGTCAATAAATACTGGAATAACTGCAGTAAATCTCATTGTGATTTTGCCACAATGAGATCAAATTAATGATTTTAACATTTTATGTACTTTTTAATGAAATACAGAATTTTTAAAATCATTTTAATGATTTATTGCAATGTGACATTTTACGGGGTGTCCATGCATCCTTAAAAAGTCTTAAATTTATGTATATCAAAGCAAGGCCTTAAATTTCTTTTTAAAAGTAAGCTGGCAATAAATATGTTAATCACAAGTTTAAAATTTTATTGTCGCAGGACTACTTAATCTTATTTTCTAGTTTGTTTTTCCCATGCCACTTTTCTCTCAGGCAAAGGTTTGAGTCGCACCCAGACATCTTTATTCCATGCGGCTATCGCTAATTAGTTGCTGACATACTCTCACACAAAACAAATTCTTTTGTACATTTCTGTTGTGATGCAGGTCTTAAGTTTCACTTTTAAAAAGCCTTAAATTTGTTGATGAAACCTGGAAACCCCTGTTTTATCCCATCAGTGCAGCAGGTAGGGGTGGGCGACATAATGGGGGACATAAAGTTTTATCACAATATTTTGTGGTAGCATTGTGATGATGATCAAAGTAACAATAAGAACTATTTGTTGCTACTTTTTTTAGGTAACTGCAAGGCTGTGACAGCACAGCATCGATAGCATCACAAACACACCATTTGATTTGCATCTCTAAAACGCACACAGTAACTGCATTTAATCATATTTATTGATACTCCATTGCTGAACAAACATTGGAGAAAAACAAAACAGACAGAATTTATTGTGACTATTGTAAATCAAAAATCTTGTATGAAATTTCTGCCGATGAATGACAGACGTTACGATAAATGCTCATCGTCCCTAGCAGCAGGTATAGTGGAGAGAAAGCATCTGACGTCTGATTGTTAAAAAAAACTGTCTGTTTTACAGGCTAAGAGACAAACTGTTGCTGTTTTTAATTAGTCGGGTCACATGATCACAGCCTGCAGCTCCATCTAGGAACTCGCATACCTCGGATTTATGCGACAAGTTCCCCGCAGCTCTGAAACAGCGTATATGTGTTCTTTGCTTGCTTTCTGGAACATATGAAATATTTCTTCCATGGTAGGCTAGAAACAGGCCGTGCCTCTGTGTCTCCGTGCCCTCTGTGCATTGTTCTCTGCTCCTCCTCTGTAAATGCAGATGTGTGTCTGACAACCATCCTCCTCTCTTCTCCCTCTCTCTCTCTCTTCCAGGCATATCCATCGGAGTGCAGCCCATCCACCCGGCACTCATCCAGAGGCAGTATGGGTAAGTGAGCAGGGAGTGGGCGCTTGTTATGCTCTCTGCTATTATGCCACCGGGCTGCTATTTCTTTGACAAAACGCAGCCTCTGGAAAGCACACGCCAGTTCCAGTGTCTACACGCAACTCCAGCCGCCCCTCCATTAGCATACATCGAGTCCCGTTTGGGGCGAGGACGCTGAAGAGATGATTCGCGTCTCCGTGGTAATGGACATACGTTCCAGAGGTGAATGTGTGACTCACTCGTTGACCTCTGTCAGGGGCCTCCTGACTCGTGGTCCGGCCCGAGCGGGCTCCGTCACCGACAGGGGAGTTCTATCAGCGTTGGAGAATGGGGGGCGGGAGAATCCACAGAGTCTGGAAGCCACGGTCGGCCGAGCAGCTAACGACCATTTCACTGTTATGACTCTTCTGACTCCCCCTGCAGCTCTCGGATATCACGCTTCAAGCTGCAGCCCAAGGCCTGTTTGGATTTTGCATGCACAGCCTCCTTTTCTGTTAGAAGAACAGGAGTTCAGGAAGTTAATCTGAGTGAGTTGTTTGGCATTTGTTGTTGTGGTTGCGTGAAATTCCAAGTCGCTTAATCCGCAAGCAAAAGAAGTTAAACAGTAAGAGCTTAGTTATCAGTATCAAGTTTAAATGACTATAAACATCTTCTAAGATTCATATTTTCTTTTTTTTGTTGTTTTTATTTTTCTGGTTGTAGAGTAAATGAATTTTAAATTTAGCAATTTAATTTCAAAGTAATATAATGCCAAACGTCATCTGAAAAAAATGTAATCTTATCATAATGTAGGGTTTCCCCAGAAAACTTGCTAGGCCCAGTGCCTTGAGGTGCTAGGGCAGTCATCCAGCTGGCCGCCATGTTTTTGAGTTAAATGTTTGAAGTTGACAGGAAATTTGAAAATATCACTTGATAGTTATGCATTATTGGAAGCCTGGAAGATTAATACCTACACACCAACTGTAAAGTCTTAAAAAAAAAGGCAATAATTAAATAAATAAACAATGCTAAGCCTGTTGGGGGCACAAGTAAAGCCTGGTGGCCCGCCAGGCTTATAATACACTGTGGGAAACCCTAAACATGTTACTTATTTCAGTAGTTTTGTTGAAAAATTGACAGTTTATATAGATTTATAACACGGGGATCTATTTAAGGTGTTTATTTCTGTTCATCTTGATGATCGCAGCTTGCAGGGAATTAATTTTAGAATACTACTGAAAAACAACTTGTTCTAACTCTGAGGAGTTGGTTTCCAAGTGAAGTGTAAAATCTACTCTGATAAACAGACTTTGGACCACTGAGTCACAGTCCGTTTCTTTTTCCCTAGTTCAGAAGTGGCTTAATACGAGAAATCTCCACAGAACTGCTGACAGGTTCTGATTATCCCTTTTGCTCCTTCCCCTCTGCTTCCCACCAACATGGCTGGATAAGGATGTGTGTAGCACCTTCAACAACCAGCTGCTTTACCAAAAACATTTTTGCTGGTTACCCTTCCTGTGGAGGGTGTGGGACAGTAACTCTTCCTCTTAATAAGTTATTCATTTTATTTAAGAGTGTAATAACCAGAATTTTTTAGAAACTTGAATTTGGTTGTCGCTGAAGCCTATAATCAGAAAAGTTAGCTAAAATAAACACTTTTATATGTTACATCATGTGAAACCAGCCTATATAATTTTTAAACTCCCCTTTTCAGAATACAGTGAAATTAAACTTTTTGTATCGAGATGATTGTAGTAATGTCTGTTAAAGAGCTTTAAAAGGATGAGATGTTCATAGAATTCCACAAATAAGTAAAATTAGAAAAAAAAAAGCAAACTTGGCAGGATTTTGTATCTGCTTAAATTAGCTGGAGTCCCACTAGGAACATGTCCCATCATGTTCCAAAACCTCAGGGGGGAGGACAAAGGAAAGTCCCGTCCACGTCAACGTCCCGCCGGTCCAGAGAGGGTTGGACAAACTCTGACTGTTTCCTGTGTTTTGCTCGACTGCTGTCTGAGGCGTGTGCCCAACAGGTGCTGCTCCCCTCCACCCTCAGTGACTCCACCCTCTGTAATCTCCCGTGACCACCGCCCCTGAGACGTTCCAAGGCTCGCCCAACACCTGTCCTCCCGAGGTTCCTCTGCACGGCTCGAGTGTTGGACACGGACGTTGCTAAGATGCAGATTGCACACGGGGAGCTTTTCTTTCATACCTCCCCCTCCCCCGACCCCACGATGCTTGTGGACATATGGCGGGAGGAAGACGGGGTGTTGAGCAGGATTTTGAGCTGTGCGCTGATGCTGCATGTGGAGACTACTGTGGATGAGGTGTGGACTGTAAGAGTGGGGAGGGCTGGCGGGGGTCACCAGAGCTGCAGCCTGTGTATTTACGGGGAGGGGACCAGTCGGCGTCGGCCTTTGTAGACGACTCATCTCTCGTCACGAATCAACTCCTTCCCTCCATCCTGTTGGATTCTTGCCACTTTTCTTTCTTTGTTTTTCTTCTTCCATTAGAGTCCTCCCTCCATTTCTGAAACCGATGGAGTCTCTGAAAACCGACACCTCTGTGAGACTTGGAATCAAAAGGGGGGGAAGGGAGATCCTCCGACTTAATGTTTAATGAGGTGCTTCCATGGTAACTCGCCTTTACAGGTGTCAAATAAAACACCTTTGTCCCCCCACCGCTGCTCCCCACTCAAAGAACCATTTCAGTTCTTCGGGGGGAGACGTTTTAAGAGGTGGGCTTTTACCTCATCCACACCAACCCAGTTCAGTCTTGCCTGGTTTCACACTTCACGTCGCATCGAGTCATGCGCTGGAGATCATCCGTGAGATATTTAGCTGCTTGGTGCGACGTCTCCCAGGCGTTTTCTTTTTTTTTTCTTTTCCCCAGCAGCTCATTATATTTCTCCCCTCATTGACGAACGCTCCAGCCTTTAGACCGGCTCGCTCTTTGCCAGCCAGCGTTTTCTGCCCGTCTCTCCGGTGTCCCGGCCTGCCACTCAGCGCCCCGCTATGACCGGCCGTCAGCAGAAATCCAGCTGACCAACGATATTCTGGCTGTCATCTACCGCCTCTCTTCCATCGTTTTTATTTATTTATTTTTTTACTTGTTTACGCAGCGTGCTTGGCATCTCTGCTGCCCTCTGGACTCGCTGTGATCCCAATCCCTGCTTTTTTTTCTCGTCTTTTATTCCTGCACCAGACATGCGGTCCACCATCATCCTGTCTTATGCAAGGTTGAGGTCGTTTAGAGTTGGTGCGAGGGCTTTCATGCCCCGCAGCCAATGACGTACAGTCGTCTCCCAAGGCTGAAGTGTGGATGAAGCTCCCCAGTGGTGGGATTTTTACTTCCTCTGAAGCCCCTATTGTGCATATCCTGTATGATCCCTTCACCTCTCATTTACTTTTGTTTAGTACACAATAAAAATGTTCATGCACTGTTTAACACATTTTTTTTTCTTTTTTGCTTTTGTAGATTTTAACATGGGCATTTAAAATCCAACTCTCCTTTCAGTTACACGAGGATTCACGTTGACCCCAAGCCTCATTTTTTTTTTTTTTTTTTTTGCAAATTAATCACTTTAATTTCATTTTTATGCCACGGTTGCCCTTTGCTGCCAGCTGACCAAGTTCAGGATCAGATGATGCCCTCAGTTCGGGAAAATATCTGCCCACACTCTCCTGCCTCCCCTCAGCCAGCCTCTCTACAAGGTGCCAGTGACGGCTTGAGAGTGCAGTGCAGTGTGCTGTGATGGACTGGAGTGTCTTTATCTTTTTTTTTTTTTTCCCTCTCCTGTTTGTGTGATATGAACTGAAGAGCTTGTGCTGATTGCGGTGTGACTCTTTCCCTATTATGGCATGGTTTGGGGGTTTGCAGTGGTAACTGGTGTGTGAGCAGAGGTAACGGAGCGCGTTTGTGTGCGCAGGAAGTATGTAAAGTGAGTACATCTTTATCCAGTGCCTTGAAAGTTTCATACTCGTTGGCATTTTTCATATCTTGTTGCATTACGGCCCCACAGGCTTCAGTGGGTTTTGTGTGATGGACCAAGCTGATGACATATTCTGAAGTGGTAAGAAAATGATACATGGCTGATACCAGGGCTGGGCAATGTGGCGTAAAAATAAAATCTGATTACTTTCATATCAAATCCAATTTTATTTTTTGCCTTCTTTTCTTAAAAAGAAATGATGAATGACAAAAAAATGTTAGTAATTATTATTATTTATCATTTTTCACTTTCAATCATCCCCATCTGTGAGTTGACATGAATTTTAAATCCAAATAAATAGCTGTAAAACATGCTTGACAAACTGTTAGGCATTGGATGTGATGACATCACTCTGAACTGTATTTCCTATATTTTCTATATTTGTCACCCGGCCTTAGTTGACACATTATTTGTGACATCTAGGGCTGGTTTAGAATATTTACAAATTCTAAACTATGTTGTTTTTCTTTTTTTTTCTCTCATCTGAGCCGAACACCACATTGTACGTGCTTATGGTGTCCCATGGACTTTTTGGTTTATAATCATATACAAAAATGTGTGTGTGTGTGTGTGTGTATTACACACACACACACACACCCCCCCACACACACACACATATATATATATATATATATATATATATATATATATATATATATACTGTATGTATATATATATACATACATACAGTCATGTATATATATATATATATATATGTATATATACAGTCATATATATGACTGTATATAGCTATACAGTCATATATATATATAT
>CAEFZY010057853.1:0-42132 GCA_903066815.1 Brachyrhaphis roseni
TTTTTGGAGTGTGCGTGGCTATTTTTTTGGAGTATGCGAGAGGTTTTGGTAGTGTGTGAGAGACAAAACGTAATTTTTGTCCTAAACGGCCCCTCATACTGGCGTCCCGTTCACCAATTATGCCGTGTTGTTCGCTGATGTTGCTTAAACTCACTTTGCTGCGATAGCAAATAAACAGCACAAATCCAAAAGCTACTTGAAGATTTTAAATTGAGGAATTATTTGAGGATACGGTAGCAAGAAATTTCTTGGGATGTTTCTTGTGCTTCCAAAATTCTTCATAAAAAGAAAGCTGGCGATAAGGTTTCTAAAAACAATCTAGACTATGTTTACAGAAAATGCCAGCTAGATTTAACTTTAAACTATTTTTCCTTCCAGTCTCATTTACATTTTACTCAAGATTGTCTACATGGAGATGGAGTAATTTATTCCTGTTACTACAGTGTCTGCTCGAGTTTTGAGCTGAGGATGCCATTGTGGCACGACTCGCTCTCCACCGTTGTGTGCGGAGCAACTGAAGGTGTCTTAATGCCTGCGGCAAACTGGCACACTCAGCAGATGGGAGAGAGACTGATCCCTGGTTTGTTGACAGTGCACTTAAACACGCATGTCTGTGTATGTGTGAAGAACCTCACATTATAAACCATCTCCGGCGAGTAGTAAATAAATCATAAACAGTTCGTTCATTTCTCGGATCGTGCCTCCTTTGTATATGCTTGCGTGTGGCGGACGGAGAATTTCCACAAGCTTTGCACCTCAAGTATGGAGGTTAATACGTGGATAAATTATTTACTTTCGTCGGAAGCATTTTCAATCTGTGTTGGCGAAAGAATAAAAATGGAAATGTGCTCAATGGTAGGAAGATAAACACAGGTGTGTTATTTTGGACAAATGAAATTCACGTCTCCATCTGATATAAGGACAGGGGAAGTCACGCAGACGGGGCGGTGGAAACCATGACGGGGAAATAAAGGGATGACGTCCGTCATGAATGTTTCATCAATCTCTCAGAACTGTGAAGGACTCATCAGACCCAGAGGGAGGTTGCTGGCCTTCCTGCCACTCCCTCCTGCTCATCTGCTGGCATCTATTTTCCTCCTCTTGCTCTCTTTTACGCACACATACATATACAAGAGGGTCACACATGAGTGTAGACGGAATGAGCTGCAGCGCTATCATCATCTGACTTTTCATTTACCAGCTCTATTAGCCCCATTACCCTCTCAGCCAGACCCTCTGCTTGCCCTTCTGCTCCCTTTTCACAGGAAAACCACCATTATCACTCTGAAACTCATCCATTTCAAATGTATTCAGCTGCTTCCTGCGACTTGGCTGAATATGTTAGAAGCCGGCTGACGTGTCTACTTGCTGGCTGGCAGCCTGTCTACCCACTGAAACTTGCTGGTGGCTACCTGGCCTGTTGTTATTTAAGGTGCCTAAATGATGAATTCTGCCGGCAGACGGCTTGGCCGGCCGGCAAACATCCCTCCGTGATTTGATGCGTTCATTTCTGTCACCACTATACCCCGAAAACAAGAGCTGCTTGTATCAGACCGTGGTCCAAATCACAGAGACACATACCATACCAATACACACACACACACACAAAAAGATTATAACTAATTATGTTTTGTGATCCTTCAAGTAGATCAAAGCAAGTCGGTATCAAATTGGTCACATTCATTACCAGCCATGTTTAATGCATAGCGGATATTCTGAGGCAGCGCGGTATGTTAATGAAGTGAGAAGAACGTTAGAATAAAGCTAATTAAAATTCAAATGCATGTGTGTATGTAGGGGGTGGGAGGGCCGACGACCGTGTTTGTTGAAATACCCTGCCGTGTAGCATGTCTGCTGTAGTTAACTTTAAATTAATCATGTGTAATTAGTCTGAGTGCACTGAAGGACAACCATTGGGTTAGGAATAAGCCACCAACTATCACAACTGTAAAGAAAATGATGTCTTTGTGAAAACGGCCATGCTTCTAGTGTTACCAAGCAGGTCAAACGACTTACTTAAAAGAAAAACAATAAATAAATAAATAGAATATTTAGTTTTATTTTTTAGGCATGTCACTTAAGGTCATTATGAAATAGAATGAAAGAAACCAAAATTTAAATGAATCACGTTTGGTTGTGATTGGAAGAAACAGTTTCAAGAACTGGACTTCTGAACGAGTCCAGACAAAAAAAAAACACTCTACAAGAACCGGTTCTCGATTCCCATCCCCAGTGTGGGAGGTGGCCAAAGAAAATCCACTTTTCTTTCTCTGACTTATCCAGACTCTGTGTTTCTGTTGCAACCTGCCGATGACACTCCTTCAGTCTTAAAACGCCCTTTTTGAAGCCTCACCGTGGCGCGGTACCATTGATCAGTGGTTAGGCGTTGTCTGGGTCTCATCATGTCAAAAGGTGAACAGCGTGATGAGGAGATCTGTTTAAGTGTCAATTCAGACTGAAGCAGGACATTTATTTGTCAATTTGTGGTTCAAACACCTGTTGTGAAGTTTAAGCTCAATGTCATAAAAGCAGCAAGAGGCAGAAAAAGTAGAGAAACTATGAACAGTTGGATATTTTTTATTCATAAGCTTAGAGGTCACATTAAGTTAACCAGTAAATGTTATTGTGCATTTTAGGTTCATCTTGAAATTTCACCTAAAATATCTGTAACTTTCTGTGAGTAATGTAACTTGAAACTCCGCCCTTTTATTCTGTCTCAGAAGGAATTATTATTTCAATCTAGCCAAACAGGTAGAATTGTGAGAAAGTAATTACTTTCTTAATCTGGATTTTTGTTTTTCCTTTCATTTCATTTCGTTTTTGGCTTGTTCATGTGTTCACTGGTAGATTGTTATAGAGGAATAGGGGCTTTAATATTTGTTGTATGTGGGACACAGGGCATGTGTTAAGTTGCATCACATAAATAAGGATGAGAAGACAAACTCTAAAACAGTGCAGTTAATGCAATGTTTTCAAAACACACTGTCAGCTTTTTCCTCCTCCTGAAGATCAGGCGAGTTCAAAATAGTTTCAGCTGTTGTGGCTCAGCCGCGTGTTTACAGTGTAAATCAGCAATACAGAAAATACAACTTTTCAAGGTAAACAGCAAATGAAAATGACCATGAAGAATTTGTACAGGACATTGTGCAGCTGAGATGGAACAGTCCAGAACTATAGGAATATAACTGTTGCCTTAATTTTGCCTTAATTCACTTCTCTGGTTCTACAACTGAACATGTCCTTCAGATTTCTGGGTTTTTGGAGAATTGTCTAACAAAGCTTCAAATGCTAAAAGCTAAAGTGAAGCATTCACATGCAAATTAGTATGAACAGAAATGTTGAAAGCTTGTTTGTTCACAAGCAAACAAACAAGGTTAAGTATGCAAGTGCAACAAGTTCAGCTGTTCTGCTGACTGTCAAAACAAGAAGACCACAGAAACATCCGGACTTTCTTTGTCTGAACATTTGTAAGATAAAAAGAAAAACTCAATTCCTCTCTGGAGGCTTGGAATCTCTTTATAAAAACATATTTTAAAAAAGTGGAATATTTTACACGACAGAAAGTGCTTTGAAAGACACCACAGGTGCTCTTTAATGTACAAAGAACGAGTCTGACGGAACCTGGAGATCAACAATGAATTAAAGGCCGCTGCAGCCTCTTTACACTAAAATGACTCTCTGGTGGTAAAGCTAACGTGTCTTTATTTCATCCTAAGAGCAATTTTTTATTATTTATTTACATACTTCAATGTATTTGTAAAATGTTCTCAGGTGTGTTTGATGGCAATCGCTTGTGTAAATGTTGAAAGTATTTAATCTGTTTAATTTATATGATAGATTTTTGGGTGTTTAGTTTTCCCACAAAACACATTTAAATACTTTTTAGGTTGGGTAAGAACAGTGCAGAGTTTTATTTGCAAAATGATTAAAATTGACCAGAAGTGAACAGTATTGCAGCATTCTTGTTGTTAATATTCTGATGCTGCGTTTTGATGCTAGATGAAAACCAACAGTCCTAAAAGATACACAATAAGTTAAAATGATTTGATTTTTAATAATTATAGAGCACAGAAAGAAGGAGGGAGCATTTTATTCACTTTATAAAGGATTCACTGAGGCCTATTAGCTCTGACTGATGTCTCTTTCAGATTAGTGCTGGAATTAAATTATCCATGCCCGTAGACATGGGTCTCCAAAATAGTTTTTAGTCAAAAAAAAGTTTGTAATGTGGTTATATTATCTCTTCTCTTTCAATTGCATTTAGTTAGATGAAAATAACATTTGTAGGAAGTGCTCGATATTGCGTGATTTAAGGAAATGGGGTAGCCAAATTGTTGGCAAAGCAGCTGAGTGTTTACTTCTGCTAGTCACTCAAAATAATTCCCATGACTCACTCGCTTTCTTGCTTGTTTCCACTTTCTCTGCTGGGCATTTTGCTTCAATATGTTTCCTTCTGCCTCTGCCTGCTTCCTGCTGTGGCAGAATGCATGTACAGGGGGAAAAAAGGATGTACATCCTGACTTCACAGTTTGTCACTTTAAAGCCACATATTTTGTTTTATTGGAATTTTATGAGGTAGAACAGCGCAAAGCAGGGAAAGGAAAAGAAAGATAAATCGTTGGCAAACTTTTTTTTTTTTAGAGATAAAATCTGTAAACCGTGGGTTGTATTTTTATTCAGCTGCCCTGAGCAATATTTGGTCAAACTAAGCTTTCTAAGCCTTTTGGTCTGTGTCTCCAACCATCTCATTTTGAAACCAATTTTATGATTTTAGAATTTGAAACTCATAAGACATGAATATGATTTGATTTAAACTATGCTATTGTAGCTTTGGAAGGATGTTTTATTGTGTTGTCCTGAATTATCCAGATTTATGAAGTGGACAACAAGCAGCTGGACTGTCAACAGGTTCCTTATCCTAAGCCATGGATCTCTGCAGCTATTCCAGATTTTTAATGTGTCTTTTGGCTGCTTCTCTCACTAATGTCTCCTCTGCCCGGTCTCAAGGTTAAGGAGGTCAGACATGTTGTGGTTTATTTGCAGCTTTGCCCTGGTCTTTATGGTGTTTTCTGTTCACTAATGTTCTCTACCAAACCTCTGAAATCTTCACAGAACAGAATAAAATCAAATGATCCGCGTTTACTAATTAGGTGACTCCTGAATTGCAATGGGTTATAATTATGGGTATTAAAGTAAGGGTTACAAAAGGTAAAATCAAGTTAAAGTTAAATTTCTTATTTACAAAACAATAGGAAAAGTAATAATGTTCCCTCCACCTCTAATTTTGTACTTCTGTAGGTCTGTAGCTTAAAATCCCAATGAAATACATAGATGTTTATGATGGTAACATGGCCACATCCAGACAGGTATAAAAAAATATCTCTGGTCATGTCACTACCTAAAGGCCACAACATACTTCATCCAAAGTGCCAAATTCGGCTCTCATTGACGTAGACGAGTGACAAAAATTGTGTCAGTACTTTGTTGCTGTGTTTTTTGCCATGTTTGATTCAGACAGCCATGTTGATGTTTCTCTTCTACTCATCCACTTCCGTTATCCGGGTTTTGTATCCACAGGAGACAAATAATTTTGAGGAACATTTATTTAACACGGTGGCAAATTATGTACATTTGTGTGATTCTTCACTATAAGACTGGTGAATAGTTAATTTCTAGACGGAAACCTAGAGAAATGTGCAGCAATATCTCTCTGACTGCAAAACAAAAAAAAAACGTGAAGAAATGGGAACTCCAGTGGGTAGGAGCGCAACGTCCACTGAAGTGGGAGCGGTGTCATCCAGGTGGACTGCACCGTTGCATAAAAGGTTTGAGAAAACGAACGTGCTGAAACATCACCGGACGATGCCTGCTCGGCTTCAAATTAAATATTTAGGATAAACGTCTAGCAGATTGAAGTGACCACAGGTACATAGAAGTCCCCTTTTATGGTGAAACAAAATAAAGGTTTGCTTTGAGGGTCAGCAAAGTCAGTTGATTTGTTTTTTTGGTTTGTTTTTGTGTTGTTTGGCTCATGATTGTCTCCGGCATAGTAGCCCATTCCAAAGCAGACAAGGTCCCACAGCTATAGCTGTCACACATACATGACGAAGGACACAACATCCATGACCCAAGAGGTCATAAAAACAGAGACAACATCACTGCTCCCACTCAGTCTGAATATGAATCATGCATTGGTATATGGACCCGCAGACACGACTCTCGGGAGAGGAAGCCCTTGCCTGTTGCTTGACACTTTGGCTCTTCCTTTTCTGGCAGGAACCATTGAGATGCAGACCGAGGGGTATGGATAATGGATTGTTCCACAGTGGCAAAGTGCTCTGCACACTCTGCCGTCCCCTCAGACAGACACTCCTGCTGAGGTCTGCACTACACATCCCCTCTTTTCAAGCCCAGGGAGGTGCTGGCGAGGGGCCAACCATCGCTGAACGTGCGAGTGGTGGAATATACGCTTTGTGTGTGAGATTTTACTGTGTGGGAATGTAGGAAGCACTTGCTTGCCAAGAGCTATGCTTATTAATGCCCTACAGACTAAGTGCTCTCTTTTTCACTCTCCTCCTGCTCACATCCCCTTCTCTGCCAATCTCTCAAGCCTTCTGAGTGGTCATTGCAGAGAGAGAGAGAGAGAGACAGAGAAGGGAGGTGTTCCTGGGGTTGCTGTAATACACAAACAAAGCAGAATATGAGAACAAGCTCGCCAGTGGGCTTCGTCGAAGCGGAGCTCTCCCGTCGTCTCCCAGCTGCCGTCCCCGCTTGATGCTGCGCGTGATCAATATATTCTCACCTCAGAACTGTGCCTCAGATCGTCTTGCGCTGTTTGCCCCAAAAACACCATTCATAACTCATCAACTTGCACCATGTTCGACACTAATAGAATACAGGACCACTGCCAAGCACACCTGATTACTTCTATTCATACGCTCATTAAACACACAGCAGCATGAATGAGTCATAAACCTTCACACAGCCTGCAAGGGCTTTCTTTTTGTATCAGTGGGGTTTTACCAGAAGAACCCCACGGTTTTTGCTCACGGTGGAGCTGAAATTCTCTCACTCACCCAAAGTGCACACATGCACACTGATCTGACTCCATAACCTTCAAACAAGTAAAGAAAAACAGACAGCTTTCTGTGGTTTGCCTTTGTGCATGGGCTGAATGTTATTCCAGTAGTTCAGCTTACACAGGCTGAGATGGTCATAACTCTACTTGATCTTGTGTGTGCGTGCATGTGTGTGTGTTTGTGCACAAGGTGGCTGTGTAATAAGACACCTGGGACGAGGTGTAAAGAGGCCCATAGTTCCTTTCTGAGTGAAGGAGGGCAAAGAGACCGCAGCTAGTTTAAGCATATTTAAGGCGGTCATAAAGAGTACGTGGCCACTTCCATCTTGAAATATGGTCCAGGTTGAGTCCTGTTGTAATGTTTCGCTGGCTGTGCCTTGCTAATATGCTTCCCCTCAACCCCCATCATCATCCTGGATGTATGAGGCCGCCGTGCCACTTTGCCCTCAAGGCGCCCTCATCTGATTAGGGAGAAGGGGCTTTTGTGGCCATGACATCTGGCAGGGTCAGCCCATATATTTGGAAGAATCTTACACAGAGAAAACAGAGAGAAATGGTCCGACCCGAAGAGGGGATATGTAGTGAAAGAGACGCATGAATGCAAACAGACCCCAGTGCTGCAGCGCGGACCCCCTGAAAGAGGGGTCCTGTTTGATTTAATCCCAGCAATGTGCCCCGGACCCCGCGTGCACACAGATTTCACAGGCATTACGTGGGGCCGCTGTTTGCACTGAGGCTATAGCACAACGCAGAGGTAACCCACTGAGGATGCCAAAGGTTTGGATTTTCCCATGATAGCAACCACTCTCAGTGGATAGAGGGTGAGTAACCAGGAAGGAATCTGTCCCTTTCAATGGCCACTGAAAAGCGAAGCTGTGAAATTGTCAGAAATTTCTCTGTGTGTAAACAGAGGCGCACGGGGAGAACCCAGAGACCCCGCCTGGGCCAGACTCTTTGCTTCCCTGGACGCTTTCTCTGCTCCCTTTCTATCTGTCTCTGCTCCTCCTTTCATTTTCACAGCACACTCCTGTCTCAAATTAATTTTCAGTCTGTCTGTCCCCCCTCCCACTGTGAACAAGTCCCACACTGTGAGGACATGGGAGCAGTTTTGCACACTTTTCTCAGATGGTATTAATTAGTTTTGAGCTTTTCTTGTCGAGAGACAGATGCTAAATACTTAATAAATAGCAAAGAACGTTGCAGCGTGTGTTTACCTCCCAAAGCAGAGTATTCTCTCATGATAAAGACCAAAGGAGGCAGCAGGAGAAAAGGACACCTGCCTGAAAGCCCCACGCCATGCCTTGTGTCTGACAGGAGTGCCCAAAAATGTGAAAGTGTTGCTCTAGTTTAGCAGGTCGAATCATCATCACATTTCTTTAGGGGAGCACGACCACACAGAAGAATTTCCCTGAAACTTTCTGCTGGTTGCTAAGAGAGGGCCTGAGCTGCTGTGAGCACGTTGTGTGAATGAGGAGGGGGTAACTAATGTCCTAACCCAATGACCACCCTCTCAACAGACTGCCCTTGTCCAGAGGGAAAAAACATTATGCTATTTCCTTAGTGTAATCAAACAGATTGACACAGAAAGGATGAAAAGCACTAATACCCAACAAGTGTCGTCTAATGCATTCTAAAGTTAAAAAAAATAAATAAATAAAGCAATGCAAAGGCATTTAAACACATGAATGTCACAAGAAAAGTGGGAACCATTGATCTCATTGCTTGTGTGCAGTATACGAAATAAGTGTACAACTTCTTTAAGTATTCCCTATACGAGTGCTCTCTCAGGGTATATGTATAAATAAAATCACTGCATCTTCAATGGCAAAATCTGAAAGAATCATTAAAGGTTTAAGCAAGTAATAGCAGTGTGACATCTCCAAAGTGCTATTGGTCCTTCACAGACACACTTAGGACAATTTATACACATCAATTAACCAAACAGTCTTGTTCTTAAACTGTGGGAGGAAGGAGTACCCAGAAAGAAGTTGTGCATGCATGGGAGGGAGCATGCAAACTAATGCAGAAAGACCAAAAGCTGACTTTTAAACCCCAGACCTTATTGCATTATGCAACAGTATGACTGACACCACAGTGCAGTGACACACCAAACACAATAGTGCAAATATTTAGTTTCTAAATTTACTGTTAATTTATGTATTTAAGTAAACAGAAAAAAATACAAGATATGCAGACCCTCCTCAATAAAGATGTACAAAAAGCCTCAAAATAAAAAAATCTTTTACGAGAGACAGCCTGTATGTT
Organism: Brachyrhaphis roseni; assembly: GCA_903066815.1. Classification (NCBI taxonomy): domain Eukaryota; kingdom Metazoa; phylum Chordata; class Actinopteri; order Cyprinodontiformes; family Poeciliidae; genus Brachyrhaphis; species Brachyrhaphis roseni. The sequence goes on from CAEFZY010057853.1 coordinate 9,344, forward strand.
TTGGTAGTGGGCAGATCGCCTGATGACACTAATTATTTTTTGCCAAAATAACTATTAGCATAATTATACTTTTAATACTGTACACATTCTTTTATTAAGTCTGTCTGTGGAAGAGGAACAGGCCCAGAGCATCACATCTCCTCCACCATACTTATCAGCAGGCATGAGGCTTTTTTTTCTTCATCCTTTATTTTCATGCTAAATTCTCCTTACTGTTTGCTGCTAAGAGATTCAGTTTTCATCTCTTTCTCTAAAGCACATAGCTGCAATTAAAGTCATCGTAGAGTTTAGCAAACATCACTTTTTTTTTTTTTTAATACCTGAGGTGGGATGGAAGACACTTTTTCCCTACCAAGCCACACAAATGACGGGCTAGCTTGTAGACAGCGTCTAATGGTTGTTGTGAAGACTGGGCGACTACAAAATGTCACACTTTGCAGCAGTTCTCCAACAATGAGGTTCCTTACAGTCCTGCTCAGCATGTTTTTGACAGATAAATATGGGTTTTTCACCCAGCCAAGTTGCCAGTGAAGCATGAGTGTCTCTTGTCATATTTATGCCCCAGGGAGACAGAAAGTCATGGATTAATAATTAGAAAGTACTTTAAAATGGCCACTAAAATATATAATGAAAAAATATTCTGTTTTTTTATTGTTAAAGTGACAATTATTCTCAATCATTAATATGTTTCTGTTCTTCTGCAGGTGATTGTATTAAAACAATGATATTCAAATGTGCAAAAATCTTATCTGAAATATTTATACATGTTGTGTTACATCTCCACAATTTGAGGCATTAATGATTTGATAAGAAAATTACTTAACTTGATGATATGCTACGCAGACAGCGTCTTCACTGATGAAAATTCCACTCACCTCAGTATGCTGAATGCTTGCTTTGGCTCAAACTTACAACATCTCAACCTACTTTATCACTAATTCAGTAATAATTATTTGACAACTTGCAGGAAAACATACAGCATTGAAGTTTAGCACCCCGATATTAGACAATCATTAAATATAGAAAAATAAAATAGAGTTAGATGTCCACTAAAATCTACACTTGTTATCCCAATACACTTGCACTGCAGAAAATGAGGGGTAGAAAATTCAACTCGCAGAATTCAAATATGTGACTGAACTTGATTTTGAACAAAATACACTAAATTTATTAATGCTGAGTCAGATACAAGAAGGAACACTGCATTGTAATTAAAATTTCTTATATGGTCTAAAGCTCAGATGCAATCCTACTAGCAACCAACTACAGTTCAAAATACCATCTCTTCATTTACTTTTTACTGTAGCTTCTCATTTCTCTTCACAATTTTGCTTATCTGCCAGCAAAAAAGTGCTGAGCAGGAACCAGAAAATATTTTTGAGGTCGTATGAATCGAAGACAAGAAAGGGTTAGAGCAGCAAAACAATCAAGATACTTTTTACAACCTTGGATTTACAGAAATACATTATTGTTACTTTTTTTTATGTGTAACTTTCTGTCATAGATGGAACCATTAGATGGGGAAGCGCAAGCTCCACATTTATAGTAACTTCATAAAACAAGAGTAAAAAAAACAAAACAAAAAACATGTTTTGCTAAAGTTTAGAAATTGCAGTGTTGCAACTGGAGCCAGACTTGAATCTTCACCTTTTATGTGTTCATGTTGTTGCTTACTTTGCTCAAACATAAAAAAAAAATAATTTTCTGGCACCAGGGGGCTCAGTGGTACAGCGGGTGCACTCTGTACCGAGGCTACAGTCCTCAACGCTGCTGTCCCAGGTTCGATTCCCAAGTCTGGGCCATTTACTATCAACTACTAACAAATAAAATCCACTAGTGGCAAGAAAGTAAAAAGAGACAAATAATTAAAAACAATCATTCTTAGATCACGGTAGACATGCAACACACTGTGTTTGCTGTCACAAATGGACCTATTTCACTTTCTACGTATTGCAGTTTCAAAGGGTTGTAATTCCTCTGGAAAAAAAAACAAAAACATGTGAACTAACTGATAAACATTTTAAAAGATTTTAACAATTTTCTAGCCTTAGCGGTAAATAGAAAAGGACCACAACAGAGAGGAAGCACACACCTTTTCAATTTTTTGGATAAGGTGAAGTCAATGGAAGGATGTGTTTAGCACTGTGCAGGCAGCGTGCCTTTCCTCATGCACTTAGCGCACTCTTGCACGCAGACACAAGCTGATGCAGCCCACAAACACACACAGACTGTTTAAAACAACAGGAGCCCATTGAGAGGAATAAAAATACTCCCAGTCAACGTGGTTTATTTCTGCCATCAGGCAGCCTCGGCACAAACCTCCTCATCAATATTCCTGACAGATCTGATTTTTCACTCATTTGCTTCAAAACATATTTGTGTCGAGTGAATGACGCCACAATCAATCTCTCTGCCAATGTCAGACTCAATGACAAACCCATCCAGCATCAAGTTTTGACTGTACTGATGAATTTGTGTGCAAAAAAAAGTGAGGTCAGACACAGTGCTGCTTTGTTTAGCCCAATCAGCTGCATTTATTTCATTTTAAATAAGGGAATACAAGAAATGATGGAAAACCTAGAGCTGCGCACTTCAGCTAAATCTCAATTTAGTGCACTTCTAATACCACTAAAAGCTTAGGTGATGTCCTCATAGCACGAGTGATGGCTCAGAGGACTTCTTAGGCAGGTTATCCTTAAGCCAGCCTGAGAAGCCAGATGTTTATGCTAAAATGTCTCCCATAGATACCAACTTCATCCCATTTATCTGCCATATGCTCAGACGTCTGTGTCTGAGAAATGTATTATCCATTTACTGCAGTTAAATGAGCCTTTCAAAGTGAATGTACTTGATGTATTTAAGATGCAGAACAATGAATCTGTGCATGCTCTTCCAGGAAACAAAAACTACAGAGTAAAAAAGAATACTTACAAAAAAGTAAAATTAAAAAAAAAACTTTTCAGGAACTACAGTTTCAAATCTCCTGGGCCATTTGTCTGTACAATCTGATTTAAATTACTCCTGCTGTAACTGAAATCATTGAAAAAATGTAAAAGGTAATTGTAAATTTGACCATATTACTGAATAAGATGTTTGATTACTTAAAATACTTTTCCTACTTCCAAATCTAGTTATAGATACAGAACCACTGGACAAATCATGTCCCAGAGTTGAGGGATACTTTTATATTGTAGTGTTTACAGCATCCTCATACTCAGTTCTGATGGAAGACATTTTACTTATTCTAAAGATTCAGTGAAACACTGAAAGAACAACTGGATTTTGTTTTTGTATGGTGATAAAAATAGTATTTGTTTAGTTATTGATTAAAACATTCAGTCAATGATTTGATGTATATTTGCTTGATTTTGATGGCATTTCACAAAATGTGTCACTTGCTTGTTTCATAATTAATTTCTATATTATGTTTTATCATGTAAAGCACTTTGAAATGTGCTTTAGAATAAATTTGACTTAGGCAAAATAATCTAGAACTACTTTCTATAAATTATCAACATGAAACCTGCTGGTTTGACCGAAGGGTGTCTCCCTTGTGGAACGGGGAAACACAGTTTGCACGACTTTGGTCAAAGTTGGACAAACAGAGTGTGTCCAGTCCTGGTTGGCATCAACAAGTCTTCAAGCTTTTCTGGTGGATTTTTAGGTTTGAATCTAAAAAGTGTAGGTAATCGAGACGTCATAAAGAGGAAACCCCACCAAGCATAATCTGTCAATCAGAAACAGAATCTTGGAAATTAAGGCTCCAGGTTGCATCACAAATCAGAAATATTGAATAGTATTTTCTCCAACCCGTTTAAACTCAGAGAGAGGGAATAAACATGTAAACAAGCTGTTAGTTAAGATACACTGAGCTGAAGCCGCTTACTCATTTAAGATTCCAAAACATGTTAAAATTTTAAGGGAGACAGGCTTGCAAATTCAGAATTTAACATGTTATTTCCCCTCGGACTAAACATAGATTGTTTTATGAAGGTTTTCTGGATTGCTACTATTAACAAATATCCACAGCTATTCAGTCAATGTCAGTGACTGCAGGCCACAAGGGTTATAACAACAATGTTAATTTTGTTTAAGATTCTGCTTCTTCTAATCATTATGAATAAGATGTTATTAGCAAGAGTCCAGCAAGGGCATTCTCAATCTACTTGTAGGACACAGTTAATGCATTAAAGCTTAAATCTGAATTGTCCCTGGTTACTGAAACTACTTCGTAAATACAAATCTGCAAACACATACGCTGCAGTTGAACTGGTCTTTCTGCTGACAACTGACTAATTGGACTGGTTTTACTTTGATGTTTTGAGTCTCTTGCTGCCAAATTGAGGGTGGAGTTTGTCGGCTACCTCCTTGTGATTAAGGATTGGTTCCAGAGATTCAGCACCAAGTAGAGAGCCGCATGCAGTTTAGCTCTGGGTGTTTGATTCAGGGCTTCAAAAACTGGTTTAGGGGATGGTATGTCATTTTACTCCTGACCTATTTTGCCTTAAAAATTGCTTCATAAATGTTAATACTTTGAAAATAATTTAAATGCACAACACCAGATTGGGTTCTTTTATGTCCTAGATTGTAATTATGTGTTTATATTACACAACACTAATTTGACATCTTTTTTAAGCATTAACAAAAAATTTTCTGCATTATACAATAAGCACAAGAAAGATACTAAATACATCAGCAAATAAAGATGTTTAATTTCTTGTAAATTCTAAAAAAATAAATAAAGACAGCAATAAAAATATATATTTTTTTAAATCAAACATTAAAATAAGATATCCCAACATCTTACAGAGTTTGTAACTCAAACTTAAAACAGCTGCTGCGTGACAAATTGTTAACTATAAAACTCTGACTATGACTACTCGGATTTTGGGGATTTAGAGAAGTACAGATTGTGACATATTACTAGAAAAACTGCAATCTCTCTGTTTGTAACATTGAAAACACATGTGGAGACAGTTTTGTACATTTGTTTCCAACGGTGTCCTCAAAACTCTTCCAGTTTGGGTACACTCCCATTGTTAACCCTAAAGCTAAACAGATTTAATGATCTCAGAGAAAAGACCCATGCAAACAGCTGAAAACAAATGCATCACATTTGCTATAATTAATAAATCAGAGTACATGGAGAGTCTTAATAATCTTGCAAATAAGGATTTATCTCTGCAGTTCTGGCAAAAATAAGGTGATTGTTGCCAACACCCACCAGTATATACCAAAAACAGGTCACATTTCTACATACAGACGTTGTAGCTTCTAACTAAAGCATTGTTGAACTTTTATTTTTATTATTAACTACTTAGTTTGCAGAGGACGTATGGCTAATTGACAACAAAATCCAGTCTACTGGATTTTCTATAGTTGTAGCTGACAACACAGTTACAGCCAAACATGCAAACTCCACGTAGAAAAAGCACTAACAAGAAGTCTCACTAACATACACCTTAAATTTGTGTCTCTGTCTGGTAAATTTTGGGCTAAAATGCATTTATTCTTTCTTCAGTGAAGTAACTCTAGATGCGTAGCTAGAAATTGTACTCAAAAAAGATTCATGTTACCTCAAAATAATATTACAAGTTAAGTAAAAAATATGATGCAGTAAAACTACTCCGAGAAGTAAATTTTTTTTTCATTTCACCACTGAAACTTTTCCTCCAGGGCCTCATATGTTCTCCACATCATCTTGACTTTAATCCAGACTCCTCCTCTAAATTGTAGTGTGCTTATTTCCTTTCTCCTGTCTGAAGAGCGGTTCTCTACAACAACATTTTTTTTTTAAAAGCAGGCATTAAGAGGCTTAGTAGAGGCAGTGATTTAGCAGCCAAAAGGTCACTTTTGCAAATTGGGTTCATTAATCTTTGAGCGTATGGCAGCCGCAGTGGGACACTCTTCACACATGGACGCAGATTATATTGGGCAAAGAACTCATAGATTAGCCTCAAAAAATGGAAAGTCTGGGAATAATAAAGACTCTTCTGCCGAAGTTGAGACGTGCTTCTCAGAAGTCCCATTGCCAGTTTCACTCATATCAGAGGGAGCTTTGCTCAGTTGTGAGAGGAGGGGGTAGAGGAGGCAGGAGTAAAGTTTGACTGAGCTGTGATTATACCATCACAGATGATTATAGTCAGACATTCCTCTGACCCAGTGCATGACAGAATCTCTCACTTTCTCCTCTCGATTTCTCCTTTTTTCTCCCCCCGCCGTCCCCACCTCAGATATTAACTTTGGTGCCAACTCACTCACAAAAACACCTGCTAGGGACATGATCCTGTAGCATATACTGCAGATGTACGGTAATCTGAAAGAGTTTATTCAGAGAGAACTGATTTTTATTACATTTGAATTAAAGCTGTAAAAAAATGACTAAAGAAAAGAATTTAGATTCAGTAGTTGTACAGCAGAGACTCAGCATCAAAATCAATTGCTATACCAACATTTTATCAAAAATGTTATTGTGTCTGAAATGTACTCTCCATAAAACAAGAAAACACACCAGATAGACAATTAATAAATCTTTGTAAGTTTTGTAAAATATAAAGGAGACAAATGTGTTTTTCAAGAAATAAAATCTGAATTTATTGTTTGTGCAGCAGTTCAAACTGGTGATGAAATTATGTATGTTAGTGTCAAACACATATTAAGGAAATATTAACATTACAGCACAGACATAGTGTAACATTATGTAAACATATTACTTTCTTACTAACTTCTGTCTGTGTGCAACTGGGCCATCTACAAAAACAGTTTGAGCTGATCAATATATAATTTTTTAGCGTTTTCACTAAAAAAACACTAAAGGGCTGTTGTCCTATTTAGAACAGAAATGTTTTCCTTCCATTTGAGCAAGAGCCATAAGTCATAAAAACATCTGTCAATTAAGAACAGTTTAATCTTAAGGTTACTTGAAGCAATCATTTCTCCTTTGGATAAAGTCAAAAAGCAAATGAAACCTTTAATAAAACGCACTCCTCCATGTGAATCCTAAAACTTCCAGTCTAAAACTTCAGGCGTTGTGAAGTCCATTGCTCCCTCTAAGGTGAAGGTCTTTTCCGGCAGGAAGGAAACTCTGTGGAGATTTGCCACACTGGTAAGATCAGCATCAAATCCAGCGCCAATGCTGTGTCCAATCAAATGTAGAGAAAATGAAACGATGCCATCAACTCAACTATAAAAACTTAGAAGAAATCATACGTTGATTAAAATCCTCCTCCTGAGGTGTTAATATCATAACCAACGCACAGCATCTAGTTCGATTCAAACAGTAAACTCAACTCTGCTTTTAAAGCCTGGGGGAAACACCTGAGGCGTTTTCAACCCACTGATAAAAAAAAAAATAAACAATTTGGACAAGCTGCGATTGGAAAAATACAGAACCTTCCATTCATCAGTAAAGTAATGGAAACGGCTTTGTATCAACAACTAAATAGTTTCTTAACAATGACCAACCACTTGATGTCTTTCAGTCTGGAATCTGGTGCCTTTATCAAAGTGTTCAATGACATCCATGTCAACAAAACCTGTGAAAGAACCTTTTGGACCCAAGTGCAGCATACAACACCGTTAACCATGACATCGATCAGAGAGCTGGGTTGGATTTTAATAATTACTTCGACATAATGAGTTTTAGTCTGGATTACTTCTCTTTATTATTGCAACGTAGTGATTTTTTGTTTAGTTATTGTGTTTTCATCATGTTTTAATTGCCTTGTTGCTGAAATGTGCTGTACAAACAAACTTGACAATGATGAAGCCTGATGATGATGCTCTCGGTTTTAATTTGCTTTCTAATTTCTGATATGTCAACATATTGGCTAATCTAGTGGTTGAAATGCTGCATTCCCATGCTTTTAGTTTATAACTAAATAAAAATGAGATTTATTTTGCTGGGATTACTTTAAAAGGTCACTTTCTATCCCACTTTCTTTCTGCTGCCACAATTTACTGCCATGTCACTACAGCAAACATGTGTGGACAAACTGAGGTCACTTTAATTTGATAAGTAGGTGTGAGTTTATAGATGTTGTGTGTGCTTGCATCACTTTTCTGTCATTTAATATGCTGGTTGATTGCTTGGACTCAATATCAACGATGTATCTGCAGTATCTGCAGTATCCAACACTTAAACATATGATTAAGTCAATTAAAACCATACATATTGATAAATTCTATTTTATTGATCTTTGTTTTGACAAAACATCTTAGAAGTCCAGATGTCATCGTGTGTTCTCAGTCTCTCCTCTGCTGTTAAGGAGCTTATCAATAATTCATGTTGCATAAATGAGTTATCAGCTCTTTCTCTTTCTCTCAGTTCCTTTCCTTCACTTATGTTATGGCTGGTTGCACTGGTCCAAGGGGCCAATAAAAATTTATAACCTGTTCTGCAGCTCTAAAGCTCCAAATTGGTAATAAAGCCTTCGTTTTGTTGCTTGTGGTTCTGCTTTTGTTAGAACTGACTTGTCAAATCCTGAACATTGTTGAAACATGAGATTCACACTGATGCTTAGTTATAGAAAGGTGACTATATGTAAAAAAAGAAGAAAAGAATAAGAGAGTGTTGAAGTCTAATGAAACTAAACTCATAAAGACTTCCCATAATAATCAGCAAGGGTGCAGATGGGATTTGATGCTCCTCACCCTCCCACATACAGTACGACGCACATAACACACATTCGCATCCAAAATTAGTATTTCATATTCTATCCACTGGGTGTGTAATGACGGCCGTTATTAAAGTGGGTAATTGTCTTACCGTGGTGCCGTGTTATTGGATCTGGGGGCAGTTCTGCAGACACAGTCGGAGGCAGCTGGATGTAAAGTCGCTGAGCGGTGAAATAGGGAGCAGCGCTGAGCACACACACGGATGATGGTATCAGGATCAAAGAGAAGTGCTAGCATTGTGCAGTCTGACCCCCGTGAATGGCACTCAGCCCACCTGTTACCTTATCCCCCATGAGACTCTTGCTAACTCAGTCCCTTTGCCTCCTGGAACCAGACACTCGGCTCAGAGGAAAATCTGATAAAGACTCTGCACGGTGAGATTCAGCCATCAAAGGCTTCAGACAGAGCGGCTCTAAGACGGTCTACCTCGGAACAATCTGGGCCCTTTGATTACAGCAAAAGTTTGGAGCAGATTGCATCCATAAAAGGACATTTGAAGATTAATCAACAATTCTGTCTGAATCAGCAGTAACAGAGTGTTTGCATTGTTTCTTTCTTTCTTTTTTTTTTTTTTACATCTTAAATATACATAATCTATTTTAGGCTGACTAAACCTAAAGAACTGATGGTATAGTTAAAACAGTGAGCAAATACAACAGAAGTCAATATGATGTGAATGATGCTATAACATTTTATAAGACAATATCTATCATAATAAAAATATCTAACTGCATTTAATCATCATCGCTGTTGGTAATTGAAGCTATAAGGACTTTGACTGTTTCCATGAAAGAAGAAAACTCTGGCGTGGGTGGAGGGATGAGTTCTAATTATCCAGCAGTGACCCCTGACGTAAACAAACGGTCGCAGTCTGACATCACCTTTCACTGCCCTTCTGGATAAACAACAACAAACCCAACCTCCGTCACACACTCTTAGTTAACGCCCGCCACACAAACAGCATTGATCCAGATCCTGTCCAGCTGTGCACAGCAGGAGACTGAGCTGGCAGTAGAAGGGAGAGGAGGAGGAGGACATGGACTATCCCTAACCCCCTGCGGTCTGCGCTCCGGCCAGCCAGCTGGTGTCATTGGAGACTTGGACCATAAAGGTGATTTCTGAGAAGAGGCTGTAGGTTGTAGCAGCTCTTTTCAGGGTGGTTATTTTATCAGCAGGGGGTTTTCTCAAAGACTGCATGAACAAATTGTTCTGTGGACTGGTCCCCTTCAAACTATAGCTACATATAACCTTTCTAATTAGACCCATCATGCTGTTGTTAGGGGTCAGTGAGGCCAGTAATCCAGCAGGGAGTCTGATGGTGTCACATTTTCACTTTTAGAGCAGAAATAAGGATAGAATTTGCTCTGCTTCTCCAGATTTAGTTGTTTTTTTTTAAACACTCCTTTCTTTTAAGTAAGAAAACCTACAATATGTGCCCATAGGAGGAAAATACTACATCCACCAAGTACTGCGGTTTTCAAACATATAACCCACAGGAATGTGTTTAATTCTTTCAAGCCAAAAACCACTGTGTGGATTAGCTATGCCTGTTGTGAAGTTAAATATGACCTGTAAAAATATGCTGGTTTTTTGGGGAGTTTTTTTTGCTAAGGCACAGTGGCACACTTCTTCGAGTATTTACATAGTGACTTGAAAAGCCAAGCTATTTCCTCTTTTGCCAGACCAAAGGCAGCAAGACATGAAAAAACAGGTCTTTCAGTCCATCCTGTGGGAATTGTTTTTCCTTTTGCCAACCACCACATGCATTTTACAACTACCCGGTCAAAGCCAGGATTTCCTTTTGGTAAAGTAAAAGAGGGGCTTTATTTGACTGCTGTCTTAATTTATGCAAAGTCTTAAAGGAGTAAGAGGAGGGACAAACAGGGGGTGACTAAAAAATCTGTACTTGAGATTAGGGTGTAGGATTAATAAGGAGGGGGCTCTGAAGACATTTTTGCCCTCCTTGTGAAGTTCTTCTGTTTTTTTAGTTAGCCCACTTTAAAAGCAGTGAAACAACCATGAAACAACTTAAAATCTTACAAAGATAACCTAAATAAAGGCTAAATGCAGCTTTCAAATGATGGTTTACATTATCAATTCACTCAGATTCAAGTCTGGACTTTGACTGGGCCATGCCAAAATGTTTTTTTAGCCATGGAGCAGTGGACCTGTTGATGTGTTACACTACCACTATCATGGTTGATTGTCAGTATGATGTTTTTCTTCTTAAATGTTCTACACAAGATGCACTCCTTTCACCACTGTTCCCAGTTTTCATCATTTGTTCTGATGGTTCTCTGAAGTCTGAAATCCTTGGAAATAGATGTATAATATTTTTTCCAGACGGATGGACAAAAGTGACTTTGTTACTGATCTGTTCTTACATTTTCTTAGGAGGTGATGGGCTACTTTTTGAGATTTTTTGAGACAACTTTATGTTATAACGCATGATCTATTTAGAAAGTAATGAATCATAGGTGTGGGAAGTTAAACTAAACCAAATAATTTTGATAATTAAAGGGACCATATCATTCAAAATCCACTTTTTTTAAAAGAGATTTAAAAAGACCAAAACAAAAAGAAAAGAGTGTGATGTACCTCAAAAAAGAGGTAAAAGGTTTGTGGAGCTACAATAAAGAGGAATTCAGACCAAAGCATTGCATTTCCACTTTGTATAGACCACAACTGAACATTTTAAATGTGAAAAGGAAAGATTTAAAAGCATGATATGTTCACTTTCAACTTAAACTGTGATTTAACAAGCAGTATGAGGAGTAAAAATGATGTCTCTCCACACAGGGTCTGATTTGTTTGTAGATCCTGTCAAACAGCTTTTTTAATATGTTATTTGTTCATCTGGAACATTTAAGAGGGTAAAAACATTTCACAGAAATGTGTGGATATCTCCAAGATATTGCTATGGTGGATTATTGTTTATATATATATAAGTATGCCACATTCATCAAACACTACAAACAACTGGCCTAGAGGAACATTGGTTAAACATTTCCTTTACAATTTTACAGCATCAGTCTAACACAAAGTGTGCTCCCATCTGCGCCACTCATACGTCACATCCTTCAAGTCAACTCAGTCGTCTCTTGTCTCATGAAAGGCAGTCTATTACTGCACATTAGCAGCAGAGTGAGGAAGGCAGATAAGGGAGGCTGCTGATCAAACACACAGACAAATCACCAGTGACAGAAACACACATTTGTTGCTCAGCATTTAGCTTTGATCTCCCGCTCTGCCAAGAGCCAAGGAGAAGCAAATCTCAGCCTTTGAACTGGAGCTTTTCAGTCGAGGTATTTCTCTGCTCTCTTACGGAGAAGTCTGCGAACACTTCATCGAGTCATCATATGCTATCCCGCTCCACAACCGATGCAAGCAGGAAAGGCTGTGGATTGATGTGATGTAGGTGAAAGCAAAAATGTTCGTATCATCAACGCAAAAACAAGACACGCTTGCTTTAGCGCCGATTGTTTGAGATTTTAGGTCTCTAATGGAGATAATGGAACAGATAATGGAACAGACTGGAAAATGATTATAAAGCTTCTACAATAGCATGCTTAGTAATAAATTCCATGCTATTGAGTTGTATCAACAGGTTGGAGCTAAATCACTGAGCTCAGCTTATGTTTCACAGGCAATATGAAGCACGCACAATAATCTGATCAGCTTTAGAGCTAATCTTCTGATCTCTGATCTACACTGATCTCCAACGCGCGTTTGTTTGTGTCCCGGCAAACACATGCACGAATGTGCATGCGCCTCCCCACAGACAGGGGAGAGTAAACTGTTTTTGCAGCATATTAATAACGGATACATGGCAGCTGTGTCTAAGCTGTCAGCCATGGATCATCTCATTTCCTGAGCAGACCAGCCCGGGCCCCCAGTGTGTTATTACAAACAGGCCAGATCATGTGACAGGAACGGGAGATTACTGCAGAAACTAATTGAGGCTGCTCCGAGTGTTCTCTGCCGGAGAACAGTGGGGTGACTTGTTTGGTCAGGCGGTCTGTTACTCGACCCTCCCATGTACCCTGCAGACACAAAATGCCCATTACAAACAAAGACTCTGTCAAAGCTTAACGGACCTGGACAGTCTGCGGCGAACTGGGTCGTTCCTTTCAGATTTTGGGGGATTCCCCTCGTCCTGTGGAAGATGTAGGATGCGTTGTTTAAAATAAATCCAGCACATCTAGCTCAGCATGTAATTTCATTGCATCATCCTTGAGGTTGTGCACATCAAACACAAACCACTCCGAGTTATGGATCTTGTCTATTCTGGCTCTACATTTTCTCTGATGGGACGCTCGCGCTGAATAGGTCACTGTTGACTCCATCCTCTTCCGTGTGTCCTGACCCAGCTGCATTATTTATGGTACATGATGCTTTGGCTGCTGTGCGCAATATCTGCCCTGGCTGTAGCTCACCAGAGTTGGCACAGAATCACTCTGTGGCTTTTATTACCTACAGTACAATAACGCTGCAGAGAGGCCAACAGCAACTGCCGCAGCCAGCAAGCTCCTCGCACAGAAGCAACTGTCAGCTCACATTTGCTCTGAGTGGACCAGTATGGTTGTCACACAGAGCTATTATTATGATACAGCCCAGGGTCGGGCCGGGACTCCGGGGTGAAACAAAGTGAGCCTGTGTCATCCTTTTCCGTGCTGCTTTTCTATGTATCAGCATACTGTCAGGCCTCCGCAAAGACAATTTCACATCAAGAGCTACAGAAAATCCCTTCTGACAGGTGAGACATCCACAAAGTCACACTTATAGAAAAAAAAAATCTGTTTCATGTTTGAGGACAAAGATCGGATGATATGGAGGCACAATGTGTCCTTTTCAACACTTGGACTCCTAAAGCCTGTCCTGCCCATATGTAGCACAAACAGCTACATAGACGCCAGCGCTTATAGCCAACCATAAGACCAAGGGCCTGGCTTCAGAAGTAGACACTGGGGGAAGGGGCAGCAGTATTGTATTTCCACAGGACATAAGTCCCTGTGTTTGTATCTGCTGCTGGCCCCAGGCATGGTCCCGGTTCCAGGCTAGTGCCAGTGCCAAGGCAAGCACAGGCGCCGGAGCTGGCTGGACAAGTCCGATAGCACTTCTACACGTGGGAATCTGAGAGCCACTATGCTTTTAAAGCTTGGCTACTTGTGCTGCATCTCCAGTGGCATACTTAAGGCACCAATAAAGCAATAATCTTGACCACTCCTGAGTCAAGTGGCTCTCCTGCTTTAAGTAATGCACTGTGTGCGAGTCTGGTTGATTGAATCCGGGCGCTCGAGTGTGATCAGCCTTTCTCGGACATGGCTCGGGGTTTTTGTAAGAGCTGAAATGATGCATGGCACTCAGTTTATCATATGTGGAAGTTGCATGTTGACTGCCACTTTGTAAAACAGCGACAGCTCAGTCAGCTCAAATACCTACATGGAAAAAGAAAAATTGTAAACAACCTTAAAATCAATCACGCTAAAAATTTTAGAATAATCCAAACTTCAATTTCAGGAAATTGATCAGCAAAGAAGAAATGCCATCTCCTATACTACTAGCCCTGGTTTAATTTATGTTACTGTTATTAAATCAATCACTTTGTTTCAGTCAATTCATGCATCTTAATAAAGGTGTTTTTTCTTTTCCCATACCAATTGCTATTAACTTAAATCAAACTGTTTAACTTGGTTCCATGGCTTACTTACAGTCAGAAAAAGGCCTGATTCAAATGTGGAGAAAAAATATGTCCTTGAGCTGCCAAAAGAATCAATGGGTAAGGGCATTATTGATCAAAACTAATTTATATTGACATGTATTTACTGATTAGAACCTAGGAACAAACCACAATGAGCAAACAATCTACTTATAATGACAAAAATAAAAGGGATCTGAGTAAACAGCAATATTCAGCATTCTTATTGTTCAGCCAATTTAAGTTTTGCTGGATATCGGATTTCATCAGGGTTTTGTTAAACCTAATATGAGAAGATCTCAGCGATCTTATCTTACTTTAAGTGATCATCTCTGATCTAAGAAAAAGAGGGAAATATTTAATGAGCAGAACTTTTACTACCTCATGTCTGTGGAAACATCATCCTCCATCTGGATCTCAGTCTATCAGCAAGCGGACCGATTAGCAGCCTCTCTCTTCAACTCGCTGACACTCTTTTTGATGAGGCAGTCTCTGCTTGTTGCTCTTCTGAACAGTCTGAGTTTGTCCGAAGAATGAGGGAATCTGTCTCTCCAATGGACTTTTTGGCTCACCCATTAATATAACAGCAGAGGGATAAAAGCTACTTCTTAGGTTAAATTACAAGAGGTTCCAAGTGCATTACAAAGTAGACATGTTAGGCCAAAATGATCAGAGTGGAAATAGCTATTACCTGGTGAGGCTTGCACCTTTCTCTCCTTCTTTTTCTTGTTGTTCTTTTCCTCTGCTTCTAACATGTTGTTGTGTCTAACTTTGACAAGTTCAACTAAATTTCATGAAGGATTGAGACATGTTCACACAAACTGTCCAGAAAATTGTCGAAAAACACTTCAAAATAGCTAGGCATCAAAATATGTAGCATCAAGCAATAACTGGGTAGAGCAAGAACAAATAAATGATATGATGATTTGAAACTATACATTTCTGCAAGCTGCACTGTGTCCGTGGAAGGAAAATTGTCTTGCAATAGTTTTGTCTAAGGCTCATAAGACTTTATCTCTGCGCAACAAGATTGGTTAACAATTCAGATACGGTAGACTCCAATTGGAAATGACAGTCCCTTAGACAAAATGAGAAGTTAGAAATTTGATCACTGCACCCACCATAAGAAGCAACTCGTTTTTGACAAAATGTCCTTCTCCACTAATATTAGTACCTCTGCTGTCAAACCTCTTTTTCTAATAGAACAGATGTAGCCTGTAAAATATCACAAAAAGAAAGAGGCATCTTTGATCATTTTTGTTTGGCAAAATCTCTCTAAATTGTCCAGAGTCCTGAGTCCTCCTTAACGGGTTCCTCTGTTTAGCTCATGTTTGCTATAAGTTTGAGGTCTGGACATTTTGAAGGCAATGAGAAATTTTATATTTTGTGTCTAGTTAATCATCCATATCTGTTGTCCATTATCCTTTGCAAATACCAAGTGATGACCCATTTTCAGTTTTTTTTTTGTTAGTTTTTTTTTCATTTTTTTACTGTAAAATGTCCTAATATGTCAAATCTTCCAAGAGGCTGTGCACTCTAACAAGGTTCCCAGAGCTTTGGGAAAAGAAACAACCACATGGCATCACATATCCTCCATCATACTTAACAGAATGAGGTGATTTCCAAATATTCCTTTTTTGTTTCATGCCAGTAGCATGTCGAGTTTAGTACTTATCCTACTGCAATAAGAGATTAATCTTAAGGAATATAACATTGTTTCAAAGGGCGTGGATAAATTTGCTCGCATGCATAAACGCTAAATTTTTTGGAAATTTTGATTTTAGAATACTCCTGGGCTCGAAAGAGGCTGACAAAAACTGACATGAACAGAAAAGTGAATTAAACTACATGCTGCATGCCGTGCTGGTAATTTTCAGTGCACCAGATTTCATGCACAGTAACATCCTCTCTTGCCGACATTAGTTCCACTTTATAAATTTTGTTACCAGCCTCGTTTGAGAAATCACCACAGTAACATGTAAAGTAATTTTCTGAGCAGACATCCGCTAATTTCCTGCACTCCCCTTGGCTCCCCAGCCAACAGGACGGATGATGATTATGCAAACTGAAAGATCCAGACTCAGTGGGCCGAATAGCAATGTATCTGAAACATGAATCCATGTCTAGGCATGTATTACCCCGCTCTGCACTCATACATTATTACAACTACACTGCACTGATTTCAACAAGCAAGTTACCTAAAGTGATTTGTTATTTCAATTCGAATAAAGTTGGTGAGGCTAAAAGCAGAAGAATTGTGCATAGATGGAAAAGGTTTAGGCTGAGATGCATTTAGTCACTTAAATGGATTTTAAAAAAGCCATTCAAGAGAGTTTTCTGTGAGATCCTCCATGTCCGGTGCATTTATTTTTAAGGCAAGTCCTCCATTTGGACTCACTGGTCAATTTATCAGGCCCATCTGTTCAATTACTTGTTAACACAAAAAGCAAACCTGCCAAGACCAGCAAGTTGATGCATTTAGACACCAAGTCGCGGTAAAAACTTCCTGCTTAGGTTCCCAGTTAAAAAAAAATCAAAACGAACTAATAGACAGAGTAATACATACTCATAGCAGTTTTCTTTGACATTTCAATAACCATAGTCATCAAAATAAATCCAGGTAACATTTTTGATCTTTAAAACCTGGATCATTCCTTCCTTTTATCAAAAACATTGTTGGCTGTTTAATGTTTATTTTTCTTCATCGTCTGTGGAGTGTAAAATAATTTATTCATCTCTACTGATCTGATAAGTTAGCAATAAATCTCACAATACAAAAAAAATAAACATACACAGACACACACACACAGTCACGCAAACGAGAGAATGTCTTTCATCATTGGGTTCACACAAATAAACCCTTAAGAATTGAAAAATAATTATACACACTATCGAACTGTAGAAGGTGAAATTGAGAATATTTTAAATTAAGTTAATTGTATATTCATTTCAAATAAAGCATTGTTCTGTAAGCTATTTAAAAATGTTTTCATTTGACAAATGAAGTCATCTAAATGCAAACATTTTGCACATAAAGTTTTAAGCAAAGTGAAAGACCTGATGCAATTAAGTTTTCCTAACATAAAAAAATGTTTTAGTAAATGACAGTAAACTTAATTCAACTACTGTGTATTACATATAGGTTAAATACAAATGTAATCGAATTAAAAAAAAGAAAAATCTAAATCGATCAATCAATACCAATCAGTATAGAACATTTCAGCAGCAAGGCAGTTCAAAGAGCTTTACATCATGAAACCATAAATCAGAAACACAATTTGAAAACCAGTAACAGACACTGCATTTTGCCTTTTGTAAAGTCATCAATACACTAGTGTATTTGAGGAGAATAGCTGGATGCTGCTTCTCTGTGTTTTATTCTGGGGATGCAGAAACGACTCGATTGTATGATTTAATTATGTATGTAACCTGGACCAGTTTGCCTTCAGATGAGACTATATTCACAAAATAAAAACTTAAAATAAATAATTTTTGAGTGACAGCAGATAACATCCTCCTAAATATATCAGGGGCATTTATTGTTCAATAGCATAAGCTTAAAAGAAAAAAAGGACTGACAACAGATGGGCTTAACGCCACTTAAGTTTCCCATCCATTATCTTCTCTAAACCTTTTGAGCTAATTGGAGAATTAAATTATTCCATATAAGAGGCTGAACAGACACGTCCACCTGCATCGCAGGTAGTGTTACACTCTTACAGCGACGCTAATGCACCACTACAGACATGTGACCCCTTTAACCATTGCTCCCAGAGGCACTTTCATTACTGCACTGCTGTGATATGAACCAGTTGGTGTTTTACAGAGATTGGTCGCATTAAAGCCAATCTGTTCACGGACGCAGATAAGCGACAGAAGCCGTTAGAGCACATTCAGAGGTATATTTGTGATTCATTACAGAATTGTCATTAACACTGACCATTTAGCAGCACCATGAAAGGAAATACTCTCGCCACCCCCCATTATGAGCAATATTGTGATTGAGCTGATTAGTATGCCAGGGGGTAGTGAAGTGCATTTGTTTATTTACAGCTGGCTGGCTTCTGATTACTCAACGTTTGACAAGAAGCAAATTTACAGCCATGCCAATTTTCATAGAAATCATCCAGCATGATAAAAAGTAACAGGGCTTTGATGGTTTCTCTCAGGAGACTGATTGTGTCAGACTGATATCAGAGCGCTCGTTAAAAGACACATACTGCTTCTTTTGAACACATTTGATTAGGTTTGTAAATTATTTCCATTCCTTGTGGAGTTCATTTCAGGAGGCAGAATAGCTCGACGTGTAAATAGCACGTCAGATTGCGATTTCAACCTTGCGAGCAACTACAGTGACTTGTACGTCTCCTTCCTTTAGACCTGAAAGAAATTTTCAGGTTTATAAGTGCTCTATAATGCTGACAAATCATCATCAGCAAAGTGAAATTACGTGCAAAGTGAAGGCAAAGCTCGCTGCATTAATGGAAGAATCATACAGCCTTGATGTATTATGACCAAATAGCATATGAATCAAGAAGGGAAATAGCGAGTGAATTAGCATGGAGTCGGGTCTCCTCCCCCAGCCTTCCGCCAGCCTCCCATCATTCATTATGATGATCTATGGCTGCTCTTTATATCCTGACTTGATATTTCAGACTCATGTGAGGTGTGGATCATTAGGGAAACCTTTTACCATTAATAAGCAGACGTTGTTTACATGACTAATATTCCAAAAGGCAATGAGGTTGAAGCATTTAGAGCAGGACATTCATCTTCCCCACAACAGTAAATATCATCCAGATGCTATTGATATTTGCTGGCCTGTAAGAAAATATGCCTGAAGTAGACGGACTTCCTTGCGAGAGGCAATGTCGGAGGAGAAAGGAGAGGCATGTATGTATCTTTGTAGGCATGTATGCCTACAAAGAAGAAAGATGGGAAAACACTGAAAACTAGAAAGAATGACATTCAGACATATTCTAAGATTCAATTTCCTGAGTAACATTCTTGTTATCCAGGGCTTTTCCCGTGAAGTTTGATCAAACACCTAATGACACAGTCATACTCACTTCAACTAACATATGTGCAATCTCCAAGAAACAAAGACACATTTATTCTAATATTCAAAGTAAATTGGTAAAAAAAAAAAAACAGAGCAGGTTTATTGAAAAAATAGTGCTGCAAAGATATTAAAACAAATATCTGGTGTTGACTAATGATGGGGTTTTAATGTGATTCAACATTCCCAACTTGAAAAAAAAAACTATTGGAATAACAATGACCACACATATGGGAATTCAGGAAAAAACAACAATGGATAGGTGCTTGAATCAGTTACGAAGTTGTGCAATCTGAGCCAACACCACTGTGAAATGTTGTAATATTTATGAATAATTTCATTATAAAGATGTTTATTTTGAAGGAAACTGGCTGTAATGAAAGGACGTACCAAGCTGAAGTGATTCATTTGATGCATGTGGTAGCAGCTTTGTCCATGCAGTGCAAGTGAAGACACACATTTGAAACCTGCAAACTACAAATGAAGGTGTGAGCTACAGTTACTCAACAGAGCACCAGTCACAATATCAGTATTATCTTCCACTTCCTGGACCTCATGAGTCGAGTGGAGTCCTGTAAGTGTGTCGCAGCAATGAGTCAAAAGTCAGAAGAAATGGAACATAACCATTCAGACGAAGGTCACTTTGGACACATCAGATATTCATCGGATCCAGAAGTGAAAGTGAAACTGTTACTTTAAACCATCAACGAAAACAATCAACTACAGGAGCAATAAATAAAAATCAGAAAGGCACTAAAAAATGTTATTGAAAGGATCGGAGGGCAGGATTATTGTCCGCCGATTACAGATTCTTCAAAAACAGTTTGTGATTTGAGAAGCTTTCTATATCTGTGACTTTTAAGTTAGGCTATGTTTTCATGCAGTTTGTTACAGATACAGTCAAGCTCAAAACTATTCACACCCCTGCAAGATTTAGGTTTAAAGTAATATTTAAAAAAAATCTCTATTTCCTTTGACTGAAAGTAGAGGAAATTATTTCAGAGCATTAATATTGCTATGAAATGGCCTAGTCTGAGTCCTGACTTGAGCCTCATACAAAATCTATGGAGAGAGTTAAGGATTAGGTCGAGATGCCAAGAAGAACATTGAACTCCTCATCTAAGAAATGTTCAAAAATAAGAAGGGTTTGAATGCCAATAGTATTTTTTCCTTTTAATTATTGAAAAGCATATCAATAATTTTTGATAAAACGTAAAACTGCAGGGTGTGCTGTGATGGCGCAGGGGTTAAGCACAACCCATGTATGGAGGCCTTAGTCCTCGACGCAGCCGTCGCAGGTTCGATTCCCGGCATGGTGACCTTTGCCGCATGTCTTCCCCTTCTCTCATTACCAACTTTCCTGTCAATTAACTATCAAATAAAGGCCACTAGAGCCAAAAAAACATAAAACTGAACTGAATATTTTACTGACATCATTCAAATCATGTCAGAGTTTGGAAACTTGATGGAAAAAAGGGGAAATGTGTTGGAAAAGTTACAAAGAACAACTACATGGGAACCACAGGCTCGTTGGGAAACTCATATCAACCTTTGATCTGAGTTTTCTTCAGCAGTGGCTTTTTCGTTGTCACCGTCCCATAAAGTTTTGGCTGGTGAAGAATCTGGCCAACAGTTGTCTGCAGAGTCTCTCCCATCTCAGCTCCTGAAGCTTGTCTTCTGTGTTTGTTTGTTTGTGAGTACGGTTTGATTTAGTAATATTACATTTACACACATTTCATATTCCTTCTTGGATCTCTGTTGAATTGGGTCAGGCACTTTGAAAGGGGTGAATATTTATGCATTCACTTATTTTTTTGTAGAATATTTTTACTTGTCATTATGTTGTAGAACATCAGATAAGTTTTGTTTGTCCAAATATCCTGATTACAAGACTGATTTGTAAACGCAATAAAAGGGTCAAACTTTCAAAGGGACAAATACTTTTTATAGGCACTATATTTCTCTTGACCCTTACATAAGGACTGTAATAAAGTCTGGCTCCTTGGAAGCAAAATATAAAGGAAATAGAGATGACATATGTTTTTTATAACTCATAAAATCCACATACCGTATCTTCAATACAAATATTTCTCTTTTTGACTTTAATATAGCAATGAAACGGAGGCTTCAGAGATACAGAAAGGCAGAAAGTGTGATGTCGCGATGTGCCTAACTTTGGGTGTTGTAAGCCAGGCATGTGTTTTTATAGTCGATCTTCAGACTGAAAAAGAAAAAAAAAACATTAACCTAAGAATAAAAAAGTTGCAAACC
Source organism: Brachyrhaphis roseni (assembly GCA_903066815.1). Lineage (NCBI taxonomy): Eukaryota > Metazoa > Chordata > Actinopteri > Cyprinodontiformes > Poeciliidae > Brachyrhaphis > Brachyrhaphis roseni. The sequence goes on from CAEFZY010057853.1 coordinate 31,048, forward strand.
TGCTAAACTAGTTTATCAGAACTAATGTGGTGCGGTTTGCAAATGTAGTCCAAACCGATTTAGCACAATAGACTTCTGCTACAATAATTTTGCTGCTTCCATAGAAGTGAAAAACATTATCATAAAATAAAATAACCCTGTAGTGAAGAAAAACATAACAGAAATAAGAGCTGTCCAAAGAACATTTGAGTTTTGGAGGGATAATAGTCTCTTCTAAAGTGAAGCAGATTAGAATAATGACTCACTCCCCACGGTACATGTACAGTAGGCTCTTTTAGACTTAAAAAGTTGTCTTTCTGTACTATAATGATGACGCGGCTTGTCTCCAATTACAGTAGGTATTGTGTAAGCATGTACACTCAGGATGAGAAGCTGTTCCCCTGATGCTGAGAGCCAACGTCACTGGTAGAGACAGAAATAACACACAATCTGTTTCAGATATAACTCCTTGGGGGATGCAGGAGGATGTGCTGCTCTCCTCTGTTGCACCGCTGGAGTCATACATGAGACCATCCTGACACGGCTTTAAGTTGAGTGCAAAATTATTTTTACATAGATTTTTTTTATGATGATGATGACATCAGAATTAAAACTGTAAGATATGTGAAGCGAAGCAAACTTGCAAGGTCATATTCAAGGGCGAGTCAGCTCAAAAGATGTTGCAGATATTCGCCAGGTGTTTCCTCCTCTTCTTTTTCCTGCTGCTTTTTTTTTCTCTTAGTCACACATATTACACCCACTCTCTTCTACAAAATCGGGCCAATCTCCTACTGTCTGCAGAGATTGAACTGCTCATCAGAGTCTGTTAATTACATCGTTCTCTAAAGGGATGACAAGTTAAGCCACTTTCTTTTCGTGGTTGGGTTTTGAGACACGGATTCGGCCCTAAAGGCTAACACGAATAACCCATTGGGTGAAAATAGCACCGACGATTGGTTGGAGGGAAATAACTATCTTAGTGTTGAGCTGGCTAAGACAGGAACATTAGGATTCAAAATGTGTCCCTGCTTGGCACTTTACAGTTGTGGTCTTTTTCTACCCCACTCTCTCCCTGCGGGCGACTCTATTACAGCGAGAACAAGCACATAATTGGAATTTAATACAGTTACAGATAGAGAAGACATATGATTGTCTTGTGGAACTTAGGGACTCGTTAAACCTCAACAATGACATGTACAACAAAGCCAACGGGCAGTAGTGATCTCTTCATGAGGACGGCATTACGTTAAACTTAAAGAGCCCTGTGGGATTATTAGAGTTTGAGCTGCGCTAAAGGACTCTTTCTAATTCTTATAGCTATTGTAGACGCTGCCGTCTGATAGCTCAGCTCAACCTAACAAGATGTAAAAATGTCGAGTGATGCATGCACTCTAACCCTGTATAAATGTGACCAACACTAAGTCCATTTCTTCTTAATATTAGTCAGTATCAAATCATTATTAGTACCATGCACACTTCCTTCTAGTAAATAAATGAAATTATTAGATAAAAATATGCATGAACATAATTCACTTCACTGCTTATCATAACCCACAATGACAATGATGCTGACAGAGTACCTTTTCATCTTAATGTTATAGGATTGAATGTTAAATATTGCATCAGCAGACAATATATAAACATATCTATCAACAAAAATGCTAAACAAATTAGCTCAATGCCCACAGGTTGACAACCAAACATGGCTTCAGCCTTAACATAGCATGCTAATATTAGCATTAGCATGCTCCAAACAACCTGACAGACACTCACTGATTTGTTTTGTCCAATTTCTAAGCCCAAGAAAACCGATTCTCTTGAATATTAGAGACATCTAGAAACTGAAAGGCATACCAGTAAGCATACCACAACCAAAAACAAAAAATAAATGAATTAAAACTATTTAAAGCTCACCTGAAGCAGCCTGCCCTGAATGTCCCTGTCCACCACACGCTCTCCCAGGCCAAACATTAGGCAACGTCCTACTTTTAAAACTCAATTTTTATGGTAGCTCAAGAATAGTGGGCAGGATAAAATTATTTAAATTATCTGGGTTCACCCAAATAACCTGGACTACAAATACATAGGATAATCTCTAGTCCCAGAAAATGAGTATGAAAGGAATATTAAAACAATTGTAAATGTAATATTTTTAATAGTTTAAGGTATCATATTTGTTTACCCTATGAACAGAGATACAATTTCCTCAAATGGCTGCTCCCCTTGATGTAAATTCTCATCCCTGTTGTCATCGCTACTAAATGCATCCTTCTAAAACTGACTGAAAATCTGTTCCCCTTACTCTATTAAACTATGCAGTATCGTTTTTCTTTCTGGAATGTGGTTTATTTTCTTCTAAATCTCTCCTGACAACTCCTCGCTGCTCTCTGAAAACACAGCCAGCCTCAAATATACAGAAGTGTTGTGACATCAGTGCTACCTTAATCAATCATTACTTCTTAGATTCTTTAGTCCAACTAAAAATAGTTTTTATAGGAATAAGTAAATTAAAAGAAATATTTGCCGACATAAGCAAATTAAACATTGTATTTTTATAATTATTCACTGTACAACCTGGTCCATACTGGGCACTCAGAGGTGTGCTTATAGAGTCCTATATGGCATTTGTCTGCTACCTTTGGGGTACCATTTATGTGTTATTAGCATGACACATAAACGGTATTCTTACAAGCGTGTTATGGATTTCAAATTTGTGAAAGTAAACGATGTCATGAAGAAAGAGGACTCCATTAAGATTCTCAACCAAGCAGAGAAACTCAGTCTTGTGTAGCATTGTTCGAGTCAGCTTGACAAAGACTTCAAACAAAAAAAACTAAAGAGGTGAAGAAATGCTCAGGTTAAAAAAATATTTACATGTTGGATCTGCCTAGGCAGAGTCCATTCTTGAATCTGTCAGAAAATCAGTGAATGGAGCAAAAGCTTGGGGTGAAGAGCAAGGATGCATTTCAATGTCAAAGACTTGGAGTTCATCAGCAATAATAAATCATCTTTGCTGACCAACCATAATATGGCTTTGATTTCTATAATGCCAATAAAGATGAAATATTTATGATGTATAAGTTAAGTATAAAAGTTAAGAGTTGTGCTTTGCCTTCGATATCTCTAGTTATCATGATAAAAGTTTTAAGCTTAATGTCTGGATGATCAGTAATATTTAATTATAAATAATTCTTAAGATGACCTGGGAATCACTCTTCTGATTACCACAACAATCCAGCTTCTGTAGAAATATTAGAGATCTGGGTGAATTATGCCCTTTAGTAATCTACTGAAGAAGTTGGGAATATTTAGAGGCAGACATGGTAGGGAAAAAAAACACGTACACTATGGAAAAAGCTGGCAGAGCCTTATCTAAAGTCACATCAAAGCTTCCAGTCATGGGGGATTTAACCAAACCTACAGTATGTCATGGCTCATTGCTGGCATGACTCGGAGAATTTAAGCTGCTGTTTAATGCATTTGAGCTTTGGTACAGCGTCAAATACACAAGCATTCCCCTCTGTGACAATGACCCGGAGTTTGAAGCATTTTCGCGACGGATTATTTGTCAAGGCCACTGTCAGATAACTGAGTCTGAGCCAAACAACCCAAAATGTCACAGACAATAAAACTTTTTATTATGAACTCCTCTGCACTCGACTGCGCACAAATCTCACATTTATCACATCGTATTTCACTCTCTCTTTCACGTAGATGAAATATGATAACCGAAAACACGACCCCAGAAAACCACAAGAGAGATGAAGAGTAATGAATTTAATGTTTGCTCGGTGTGACTTCAGAACTTAATCTTTTTAAACGCAGCTACAAAAACTGCATCCGCCATTCTTACAATAACTCAAATGTGACATACTTTGCTTTTCAAGCTGCGTGGGAGTTTGCAGAACTCTACTTGCTATGTTTCTCTAACTAGATGGAAAGTTCTCGCCCTTAGAGGGGTCGGACCTCAGCAGTAAGTCTGCAAAAACAGATAAATGACAACTCTCAATAGGACACTGCTCTGCTCTAATGAATTAAACCACAGATGTCCCCTAGATAGATTATGCAGATAAAAATTCAAAACATTAAAACTTGTTATTCTGGGGGTTGTGAGAAAAAATATAATTATTTTATGACATAGTATTGTTCTGGTATATATTAATCAGCTAAAATGAATGAAAAAAAAACAACATTTTTCAGTAATTACAGCAAGCCGGGTGGTGATAAACATTTGTAGTTCTCATCCTTTTACTTTTTTCTCCCACCTGTCTGTATGGACTGTCTCTGTTAAATCTAAATGAAGTTAATTCTTCAAATGCATACATGGTGGCCACTTTATTAGACACTCCTGGCTACTACTCCCATTTTGCGCTTAGAGATGTCTTAGTCACTGAATGAGTTTTTCTTTTCCATATTAAATTATGGCTGTTGGAAGCAGGAAGATGGGTACAGTGTGGTCTTAAATAAATGACTTGGCTAGTAACAACTTTCAGGTAGTCAGTGGCCTTTAAATGATGCTCAATTGATACAAAGTGGTGCCTATTCCGCTCACTATTGCACCATCACCAGCAGCCTGAACTACTGATCCAAGACGGGATGGATTCAGTTTTCTGTTTTTAACGCATAGATGTGGCCCTATAGAAACTCAGGGGACAAGTCATTTTTTTGTCAGTCTCTTAATTGTCCAGTTTTGGTGAGTGAAATTATAAGGGCAGTTTTCTGTTCTTAACATTCAACAGTGGCACCTGGTATAGTTTTCTGCAACTCTGTAGTTACCTTAAAACCCATCTGCTTTAAGGTATAGCGTGTTGACTCAGTACTCCTTGGTTGTAACAAGTGTGTTTTTTGAGTTATGGTTGCCTTCGGATCATCTCACTCAACTGGATTTCATCTCATTTTTTTTCATAAATATGAGGGTTTGTTGTGCATGAAAATCATAAACCAGTATAGTAATAGTCATAAGAAAGCGGAAAAGTCACATAATATAATGCAAATCTATAATTTTTTTAATTACTACTGCATGCTTTATGTATGCAACAAATAACTCCCTGTACTGCAATAAGCCTTTAGTGATTATTTATGTAACCTCCGTTCAGGTTCTCTATGTCTGAAATCCAATTATAGATACTTGCTTAACACAATATAAAGTGATATTAAGGTGGTCTAGTCATTACTTAACTACAGCTAAGTTGTTTCAGTGCCAAAACAGCAGACACTGACTAGAAGTAACTTTTTCAATAAAACATTGTTTTTAATAGAAAACAATGGAGTTGGACAGGGAGTTCTTTTTGAGTAGCTGGATTACTTATTAAACTGGGTCCATGTTTACTATGAACCCAATGATTTTTTAAAAATTTGTAACTAAAATTGTTTATTTATCACAAAGGTCACTGTATCTGTTTCACTTGTACAATGTTGCTTTTGTCATTTTGTTGCATCACCAAGTGCAAATGTCAATTCTTTTCTTTGATTTATTGTGTTATGGGCTGCAGAAGGGAACTGTTTTTAGTGCTTTCGTCTCAAAGCAAGAAAATCCTGGATTCAGACCTCAGCTGGGGTCATGAGCTTGTTTGGGTTCTCATTGGTTACTTTGGCTTCCTCCCTCTGTTCTCCCTCCATTTGAGGTTAATACTCTCTCCATCTCGTCTGCAGTTGTGAATGCGTGTACGGGCACGGTTGTGTGTCTCTGTGATGGACTTGTGGCCTGCCTTGGGTGTATGCCAAATTTTGTCTATTGATTACCAGAGGAACCAATTCCCCATAAAAACCTGTAAGGTTTAAGCAGGTACTAAAAATGGATTGATGAAGACAATACACAACATGACTTGACTCACTTTTTTTTTAATCAGCAATGTTTTACACATTAATCTACTCAGCTGATAAAATTTGCTCTTTAAAAATGGGCAATCTAAACAAACTGCTTTGTATTCAGAGCTGCATAAAAAAAGAATAACCTTTCAGACCAGATCCTTTTAGGCTTTCTTCCTAATGACATCATCCTGTCTGGACGTAAGCTACGTAATGGACCTCTAGCTGCTTTCAGACATTACAACATACTCTTTATCTCAGCTCCAGTACAACGATACAGTCACAGAATAATAATATGAGCATTAAAGGAAAAATACTTTCAAAGTAAAATAATATGAACACCTCTACTGTATCTCCAACATCATTTAGTTTGAGTTTTACCTCTACTCATTATCAATTTTTTGCAATATTAATGTAAAAGGTCAAAACTGCCCAACGTGTGCAAAGAAACGAGTGCACTAGAAATGTTTACGCATGAGCAATTAGTGTTATAAGAGATGTTACACAAAAGATAATACAATGCAAAAATACCCTTACCCCTTGAACTTTTTCATAGTTAGTTCATCACATTATGACCACCAGCTTAAATTGATTTCATAAGGGTTTTATGTAGCAGACAAGCACAAAATAAAGTGAAACAGAGATGCATGGTTTACAAAGTTTCCAAATAAAAACATTAAAAGTGCTTACATGCTTTTGTTTTCAGCTCTCTTTATTCTAACCCCTCTAAATAAAATCAAGTGAACTCAACCCCCTTTAGAAGTCACCTAATTAGTAAATTAGGTCCATTTGTGTGTAAATTGATCTCTGTATAAATCCAGCTGTTCTGTTAGAGAACATTAGTAAGCACACGGCATCATGAAGACAAAGAAAAGCAGAAATCCACAGCAAACAGGTCAGGGAGAAAAGTGCTAATAAGTTTAACCAGTTGTAGACTAATGTCACTTTTTGCCTTCACCCACAGATCCAAAACTTCTGAGAATCTCAGGACTATTGCATTAGTTGGACATTCCCCAAATCTGGCTTTTATTGTTAGACTGACAGGAAGGAACCCATCACTGAAAGAACGCCGGCGGAACGCTTGTTTTAAATTTTTGGGATACACAGAGAACTTGTCCAAGAAGGTAGTCCAGTCAGATGATGGCTATGTTTTAAAGATCACCCATAACAAACCTTACCTATGCTGCAATGCAGGAACATCATCCTGTGAAGAGGAATTTGAGCAGCAGGGAGAGCATTGCTGGTCAAAGTTAATGAGAAGTTCGGATGGAGATAAGTACGGAGCAGTCCTGGAAGAAAACCTGTTGCTGGTGTCGAAAAATTTTTTACAAAAATGTTTAAAAAAAAACAACAACAAAAAAAACAACGTGAACACTTTGGAAAGGCATATATCCAGTTCGGATTTATGACTTTTTGTAGATGTTAAACTATTTTTTGTGTAAATGGAGATAAATCATAATTTTTTTTAACTTTTAAAAAATGTGTATAGTTGCAACGAGCCGTTGCTCTCCAGCTACCCCAGAATTTTGGAACCATAAATTTCACTTTGACTTCTGCTAATTCCTGTTGTTCTCAACAGTGTTTGTGCCACACTAATACACATTTGCACTTACACAAAATGTACTCGTTAGTCATTCTGTCATAAAAGCGGTGTCAGCATGAACAATAAACATACCTCATCCAAAACAAGGCTTTTTGTCTGTCTAAAAGAAATAGTGTTGGCAGCCAGAACCTCTAACAACGCAGTCCAGCACATACTCACACAAACACCCCTACATGTAACACGGCGTAACACAGCTTCTTTGCGCCTGTCTGATTATAGTAGATGATAAAGTAGCGGAGAATTAGCCTATCTAGCAGACCATCTGAAGCTAAAACAGTGCGAGATGCTGGAGAGAGAAGAAAAGGGAGGGATGAATAAGGTGCAGAGAACAGGAAGAAAAGAAAAGGAAAAAGAAATGTGATCAGCTGGCTCGTCCAGCCCAGCCATGAAATCCCAACTCAGGTAAATATGGACATTTCACACACCTATGCACAGTAGTTAAGTATCCACTTCTCTGATGTTCACACAATGCGCAGAGAGACAGCTCAGCATGACACCAGATGGTCTAAATTCTCGCACACATGTTGGTGTACCCACACACACTCATGCACACCCCCGCACACGCACCCAGACTAGCAAGACTGTGTTACTGGTGAATTTCTCTGCTTGTTTAGACGCCACATGAGCAGAGGGAGGCTGGTTCCAGCAGCTCCTCGATGCATAATTAACAGGCCCAGTTTGGCACCTGGCACCCCCAGAGGTCGCGGCGTCCTCTCCATTAGCCCGGCGCCAATCAGCCTCTGGATCACCTGAGCGCGTCCTTGTCCCAACAGCAGATTGCCCAGAGGACATCAGTCACATTATACAGCCCAATCAGCAGCTGAGGCTCACACAAAGGCTTGAGCAAAGACAGCAGGATACGGAAGACAGCGGCGGTGTCTCCCAAATGAAGCTGGGCTGCCACTGAGGGGGGTCGTAGAGGGCACGACAAAACACACACCGCACAAGGACGCGACCTTGTACATGCGCAAACAGCCCCTTCATGGTGCAGATCAAAGAAAGACCATTCTGATGGACACAAACTAATTCAGCCCTAATGTTGGGGAAAATACATCAAGGTCTTTGCCCGACGCAGGTTATATTAGTTTGTCTATTAAAGGGGATTTGTTGCAATAATCCCTTTGATAGGCGCAAATATGTTTCTTTTAAATGCCATTCCGGTCCAGGTCAGTATAATTGTGTTTCTGAAAATGCCACAGCAGGTGTCACCAGTTTTAATTTATCTTAGACATTCCGTGGCATTTTGTTGAGACGTGTCGAATGAGTTTTTGCCACATCAATAAGAAGTGAACTTTTGCTGGTGAACCTACAGCCCACCTCCGCTGATGAAGTAATAGAATCTAACGCAGAGCCCAGCACCTCTGTCACCGCAGTCATATTAGTTCTGGTGTAGCAACACTAAATACTTCAATCAGTACTAGCTTCGGTCTGATGACATATCTAAAACAACGTCTGAAGCTCACCAAGCAAACTATTTGTTTGCTCCCAGGCTGCAGCACTACATCCGTGGGCTCACATTGACCTGGAGCCGGGGTCCCACAAACAAAGCTGAAAGATTCCCTTTGAGAAGGAGCCGCTGCTGTGACAGGCAGGAGAAGGAGGGGTTTGAGGACGGGGAAGCCGGGTCGGGGTTCTGAGTTGAGAGTCCCTTAGCTCCTGTTTTCCAGCTTAGAGTGATAGGCTCTAGAGAGATGAAAGCCCCTCAGTCTCTGTGAATTGAGCTCTAGACAGGTCCCACAAAACTTGATGTGCTAACACAGAGCCTCCTTCAAAAGCTACAGAATGACCGCTTTCAATTGGCAGGCCTATTGTTTTCATTTAGAAAGCCAGTGGTTGACTTTTGCAGGACGATAACACACTGAACACATGTTATTGTTGAGGCTTAGCTGAAGGCTTCATTCAGTAGATCTAATGCTATTTTTAGATTGCAAATTTAACTTTTGTTTCCAACTTTGGCTTTGAATGAAAATCTCTATCCTCAAAGAAACATTAAAATATGTTTAAATACTTAAGAAAACTTACTTTTGTTAAGTTTTGGCTGAAAGATCCAATTACTTCCCAGTATATAACAAACAACTTAAATTCTTGCATTAAGCCTGTGATAAATTGCATTGTTCACCCAAGTAAAAATCAGACACAAGCCTGACAATAAAGTCATATTTTATGGCAGCAGAATCATCTCAAACAGAAATATTCAGAAAAATACAATTATTTTTTCACATCATGGTAATTCACATTGACTTTTTTTTTTATTTCTTTATGTATTTATTTAAAAAAATATATACTCTTATTGGCTAAAAAAAATAATTACAATTTCTCTGCAACAAGTGTAACAATAAGTGCTTTTTTTAGTTGAAAGTTGATAAAGAGTAATAATAATGAATAGTAATAAAAGACTTTGCTTCCCTGGTTTACAGTTTGCACTCATTGTCCATAACCTTCATCACACACTAAAAAAAAAAAATACATTCAACAAATAAAATGGCTTTGTTGAAGCAGTGCTGCTGCAACCAATATCAGATTTTTTTGTTTGTTTTTGCTCAACTTTAAGTGACTGCTTTCACCTTTCCTTTATCCTTCTTTCCCTCCATTCAGTGTTTGCTTCAATAATAAGTGTGTTAACACCTGGAACTCGCCGTCTGTCTCTTTATTGACGGATTGAAATCCATCAAAAATAACTTGACATGATTCTGCTGCAGCAACAAGCCTTACAGTCGGGGATATTTGAAGGGTGGCTGGATTCAGGGGCGTACTAACACGTCTGAGCCCTCTGCAGGTTTTAAAGTCACACACCAGTAGCTACTCAACAAAATGGGAAAGACAAGTGAACAGGTCATTCACTTGTTTATCGTCATAAACCAAGAAATAGTTACAACTAAATAATTATTTACTTGTGCTAAATTTGCAGGTTTGATCCAACTGGAAGCAAGGCTGGAAGAGGATCAGAGTTAACTTTCCAACACGTACATATGGGAGGTAAAAACATCTTAAAATGTTTCTGTTACAAAAGACAGCAAAAAGTGGCTTCTTGCGTTTCTCAGTAACTGTTTTCTGGGCTATTTTTTTCCCCTTGCATTTCCACTTCAGTGACCAAGAGTAGATCAGACAAAAGAAGATAAAATCCCAGCACCTTACTGGAAATATTGAATGAAATTAAGCACAGATGCTTATTCTGAAGCATCGGTGCCAACAGAGGCACTGCTAGCCATTTAGATAGTTTGACTGCAGGAAAATGCAAAACAATTCAGGATTTTTCAGCATTCAAAAGCTTATTTGGCTGGAAAACTAAAGCTGATGAAAACAAACAAATCCCAAGTGGTATTAAATTAAAAAGTAAACTGAATTAAATCTAACAATAGGGAGTGTAATGCAGAGCCATAACTTATCCAATAAATTACTCTTAGAATAGGACTGGGGAAGAACCAAGGAGATTAATCTTTTTCTGGAGCAAATTTGCTGTTTTACTGTTGCATATAACTATCAAGATGCTTCACACATTTATATTTAAATGTCATTATTATGATAACTATAACTATAATGATTTTGCACCAGCCTGATTTTTCTGTATCCTGTGTGATGTACAGGATAAACGTCCTGTACATCACAGGACGTTTATCCTGGGCGGACAAACGTCACTGGGTTAATTTGTCCATAGTGATTGTGATAAAGAAAAACTTCCACTCCTTAATGTGGAG